>CAXAKX010000594.1:140650-167887 GCA_963969525.1 Ontholestes murinus | reverse complement strand
AAATCAGGATTTATATGAAACAAATTCTGATGTAAATAAATTTAAGACACGTAATGCCAATAAAATCCGGCCTTTATATAATAGACTTAAATCCACTCAAAATAGTACTCGTTTTCACGCCATTAAATTGTATAACGCTCTTCCTGTAAGTTATAAAAACCACTCTATTACAAATTTTAAATTAAATCTTAAATACTTGTTGATATCCCAAGCATTCTATTCCATAAATGAATATTTGGATTACTTTCGTTAATTGTATCTGTTTTTTTTTTGTTGACGTATGTACCTGTGGTCGTAAATAAAATTATTATTATTATTATTATTATTATTATTATTATTATTAATAATATTGTTTAAATTTTAGCTAGTTGGGTGAATGGGACATTTACGTATGCCACTACTAGTCTTATTGGGTTGTTATCTTTATGGAGTTTGATTAATCCATATAATTTAGGGGATGGGTTCATGTTTGTTAATAATTCTACCGCACTCTTTTCTGAAAAGAAAAATATGTAACGTTATCCACCCCTTTCACTACTATTATTATTATATATGTATTATATATTGTATATCATATTTCTTGTTAATTTAAATGTTTATTGTTTTTATGTATAATTTACTATTAATCATCTCTTTGCATAGATAACATTGGGAATAGCAAATAGCTCATTTACTCTAAATTGCTTCTCAATGTTATGCTTGCTAATTATATTTTAATGTTATCATCATTCTCAAAGAAGTGTGGTTGATTCATTGTTAAACAGTCAGTCTTGAGAGTCAGTCCTAAACAGTTAGTCTTGAGAGTCAGTCTTAAGCAGTCAGCCTAAGCAGTCACTTAAGAATAAATCCTACGCAGAGAGTTAGAAATAATCAGTCTACATTTTATTCTTAACAATTCATGTAATAATTACTACAGTTCTCCAATAAATTTAAAGTTATATCAAAATTCTAAAGTTTATGTAATCGGACCTAAGTTGGCGTAACTGTGACTTCATCAAAGAATCCAAGAAATCAACAAAAAGAACCTAGTAACGAGCGACACATCACGATATCGGTGAAATCGTTAGAATAACGTCACCAATTTGACGTCGTCGTATGGTAACGTTACAAACACTTTTTAACAAACATGAACGGGGAAGTCTCCGCGTCGAATTATACAATTGCCATTTATTTCCGATATAGATCAATAGATGTCTTGTGGTAATATAATAAAAAATCATAGTGAATTATCAAATTATGTCAATGAAATCGATAAGGAGATTCCTGGATTTGCCGCCCCCTTGCAAGTGCGCCCGTGTGCGGCGCACACATTGCACACCCGCACCCGGCGGGCCTGGACCGAGTTAACTCTGTTATATTAATAGATATATGAATATTAATATTGTCAATATTAGTAACAAGCAAAGAAAAGTAGATTTCATTATTTAAGAAATTTTTTCAATAATTTTAGTTACAAAAATCTGTTTTAAATTTTACAGAGTATTCAATTATGTTTTTATATTTACTTCCGGTGTGATATTATTTTGTTTTTATTTAAAAATAATAGAATTATATTTTATTGTTATATAATAGTCCTTTTTACATAAATTATATTTTTTGATGTTGATTGCTTTGTATTTATGGAATAAAAAAAATACTTGTTTTTTCTTTTTTAAAATTACCCCCCTAAGCCAGTTGGTGCAAACTAATCTTTTTATTCGTTAATGGACCACATTTTTATTCATAATATTTGCAATTTGCGTGATCAAAGCTAGAATAAGTGTTATTGCAAATTGATACACATTTTAAAATTGTCCATATTGCTGTTTAGTTGCAATTGCATCCATCTAAACTTCTATAAATATATACTAAAATGAAATGAATGGTACACAAATTAAATAGGTATCTTATTACGTAAGATACCTATTTAATTTGTGTACCATTCATTTCATTTTAGTTTTTATTTATAGAAGTTTAGATGGATGCAATTGCAACTAAACAACATTATGGACAATATTAAAATGTGTATCAATTTGCAATAACACTTATGCTAGCTTTGATCATGCAAATTGCAAATATTATGAATAAAAATGTGGTCCATTAACGAATAAAAAGATTAGTTTGCGTATCATTCTTTTCTGTTTTTTGTGTTTATTTATAACCATTTATATGGATTGTAAATGCAACTCAATAACAATATTTTAATTAATGATTTTAATTAATTAGTTAATTAAAATCACTACATTTCATCTAGCTTTAATCATACAAATTGAAATAAATTCATTATTTTATGGATAAAATTACATGAAATCCATTAATGTAATTAGTTAAAATTCTATAAAGTTTGCAAACGTTAAGCAAAAAACTGCCAATTACAGTAATTCGGTTTTCTTTTATTTCAATTATAGAAAATCAAAAATCATATTATCAAAAAATGTATCAACTTATTCTACCGTTCTTTGGATTAGCTAAATAAATTAATAAAACAATTTAATTACATATTTTGAAACAATAAAATTTTAGATTTGTACTTAATTTTATATGTTGCTATAATTCTATTGCTAAAACGAACAAAAATGTTATATACGAGCCCCAACAACTAAACATTCGGACAGACCAAATTTTATTAAAAACTTTAATCTACACAAACTAAATGAATAAAATAGAGAACTACATTGAGATTATATATTGAATTATAAAGTATTTAGGGAAGTAACGTCGCCAAACAATATAGATTAGAGTAAGGTTTTGGGTGAGGTCACGGCCGAGGTGGAATGATTAAATGAAACACTCTTATTACCAGTTCCAATATTTCGATAAGAACAAAATAATATTACATCCGATATAAATATAGGACATATGTTATAAAAACATAATAAAATATTCTATAACTAAATTTATAAAAACCATATATAATATTTCTTAAATGATGAAATCTACTTTTTTTGTTTTCCAGAAAACTTGCTAATAATATTGTCAATATTAATATTCATATATCTATGAATATGTAATAGAGCTAACCCGGTTAGTCTTTCTTCAGACATAGTGGCTCGCAGCCATGATTTTAATCTTTTCAGTGCAGAAAAAATGTTTTCTATTGTGGGTAAATATTGACGTCACATTTTCTGTATGCATCTAAAGCATTTTCTGGTAATTGTTCTTTTAGTTCATTTTTCTTTTAATAATAATAATAAACATATTTTTTCAAAGTAGTCGGACATAGCATAATCATAATAAGGTACATTACAATTAAGTTACATACATAACTGTTTGAATACGTCACAAAAATATATAAGGCATACATAGGTGTTCCTTCAAGTAGGCCTTATGTTGCGTGTATCATATTCATGACTTGATTTGTGGGAATTAAATTTTTCTTTGTATTTAAAATTAAATAGCAGTATTTCATAGATATACAAGCTATAAAATGTTAGTATACCAGCCTTTTTAAAAATTCATCTGCAGCTTTCTTTAAATTTTAAATTAAAAATTATTCTCAGAGCTCGTTTTTGTAGAATGAATAAGTATTTTGCATGTGAAGAGCTTCCATAGTGAATGATTCCGTACCTCAGCAAACTTTCAAAATTTGCTTTGTAAACTGTGATTACTCTTGAAGTGTTCATTACCTGCCCTAGGACTCTCAATGCATAGCAAGTTGAATTTAATTTTGAAAGCAATTGTTTGCAATGAATATGCCAATTTAGACTACTATCCATTACTACTCCTAAAAAACTGGTTTTATTTTTAATTTCAAAAGTCTCATCGTCTAGGTGAATATTGACTGGTATATTAAGTGTATTTTTTGTTTTAAATATTAGTACGTTAGTTTTAGATTTGTTGATTAATAAATTGTTCCTTTGCATCCATTCTTGAGTAAGATTAAAAATATAATTTGCTCTTTGCATTGTTTCAGATTTACATTTACCAGATCCTGTCGCGGTATAAGACCTAGCGGTCTGGTCCTGGCCTATCCGCCCGCGGCTTCAGGGATTCCTTTCGAATTCAGGACCGACCGTGCGTGGTGAAGAACCACACCCTCACGAGGTGCCCCTGTTTACCAACTAAACACGGCGAATCTAGACCAGAGAAGGTTGAACCAAAAATCCTACCTAGTGAATGTGGCCGGCACAAGGTAGTTTCCGAATCAGTGTTCACACTGATACGCTATGGACACCCACGTGTTTGGACCGTGCGTGGCGACCCGTGTCGGGCGATGCAGGAATCCTGGCATACTGAGCTGCTCTGCGAGCAGCAACACGTCGCTTTGGTCCGGAATTCTCCTAGACGGGGGGTAGAGACTAACCCACCTCTATCAAGGTTCCTAGGAACAATGGCTGAGTCGTCCCGTCAGAGGGCCTGCAGGGTGAGCTCCTTTGGTAGGATGGGGCACGCAGGCGCACCGAACAGGTTCTCCTATCTGGATGCGTCTCGTGTGTAACTCACTCCAGGGAGCTATATCTCTTTGGTAGCCCTGGCGTTCGCAGCGCGACGTCCCCGTCTTGAGGGCTCCATGGTGGGTGGGGAGCCAGGAGGGATGAACAACTAACTAACCATTATGGATAAAATATTCACAAAAAAACCCAATCCTCATGACGAGGGCTCACCAGGTGGTGGTCTCCACGTTGGCGCACCCAGCTTCGGCAGGGACACAACAGAAGGCTCCTCGCAGACGGACCCACGTCATCTTTCTGGGACATCCTCGGATGCACCAAATAAAATCTCCATGGTTACTGCCACAGGAGCCCCAGGGACGCTGGTGGCACATGGCAGTACCAAAAAAAGAGGAAAAGCCGCAATGGTGCGGAAATACGTAGCCGCAGGAAGGCTCATCTGGCAGAAGAGGCAGTGAAGGCCAGTACGAGCCACTTGAAAGAGAAGCAACCTGTGCCAGAGAAAAACAAAAGGCCGAGATCCGAGGGATCGCCTGGAACTCCCCCTGGGAACAGGAAGAGGACAAAGACAAACCCAGGGAAATCGACGAAAATCCCCACTAAGAAACCGGGGAAATCTTACAAGCAGGCGGCAAGTAGCCACCTGAGGGTTGTTCTGACTGACCCAGCCAATCCTCTAGGAAAGATCTCAGAGGAAGTGGCAGGGAAAGTCAAAGCGGGCCTCTGGAGAAGCTTGGACGATCACATCCAGAGTGGGAGCGAGACCATCCCACTCTTCAGTGGTGTACATTTGGCGGGGGAAATCCTTAGGGTCACCTGCGACGATGAGGCAACTCTAGAGTGGCTGAAGGCCAAGGTGAGTGCCTCGTCAGAAGGGTGGTGTGGAAAGACCCTCGCGATAGTTAGTGTTGGCCAGCTGCCGACACTAACCAAGGCCACGATCTGGATTCCCGGCAAACCTGAGGAACCGGAAACGGTTCTGAGGAGGTTGGGCTTCCTAAATAAAGGCATTAATGTGGCAAAGTAGTGCACCTTTCTAACAAAACCACAGGAGAAACCGGAAGGACTTCTCCTGGTGATGGGTGTAGACAAGGCGGACGCTGAGGCCATCGAAAAGAAGGGGATGAAGCTGAAATATATGTTCAGCGATATCCCTGTAAAAATGAAGAAATAACTCCCAGACACGTGTGAGCCCGAGACTTCAATGGAGGTCGAGGTAGCCCAGGGATCGGTGACGAACTCAGGAGCAGCGGTCGGGACCGCTACGAAACTGTTGCGGATACCACCCCAAAAGCTGAGACAAACAGCCTTCACCATCTGAACCGACAATAAAAGAAAAAGGTAAAGAGAAGGTAAGGAAAAACGTAATACCCACAGAGGTAATTCAATGCAACCTGCACCATTGCAAAGCTGCTGCTGCAAAGGTGCAGGATTAAAAACAGGGTTCATGGACTAAATAAACCAGGCAATGATCTGTTTTATATATCCGCAGGTAAAACACCAAGGGCTGCCATATGCTGCCTTAACAAATACAACCCCATCTTCATGCAGCACCTATCTACCGAGGACCTTGTGGTTGTTCGGGTAAGGCTTTGCTTGCGTAAACTATCTGACACTAGCATCAGCATACCTTCCACAAGAAGCTTCCAACCCACCCCCAACTCCGGAGCTGGAAGCGATGGTGGTGCACTGTGAGAAGGCAGGCATACCCCTCTTAGTGGGGTGTGACTCCAACTCACACTACCAGGTATGGGGATGTCAAGAAAACAACAGCAGGGGTAAGTTGTTGCA
The DNA here is from genome assembly GCA_963969525.1 of Ontholestes murinus. Classification (NCBI taxonomy): domain Eukaryota; kingdom Metazoa; phylum Arthropoda; class Insecta; order Coleoptera; family Staphylinidae; genus Ontholestes; species Ontholestes murinus. The sequence continues at coordinate 161,726 of CAXAKX010000594.1, read as the reverse complement.
TGACTTTATACTAAGTAGGAACTTAGATATAGTAAATAGAGGTAACGAACCGACCTTTGTAAGCTCCCTTTACCAAAGTTGTATTGACCTCACGCTTGCTAGTACTCAATTTACAAGGTATGAAGAGAACTGGCACGTATCTCAAAAAGGTACAATATAAAACCATAGATGGATAAAATTCCAAATTACATTAAGAGGCTCAAGCACTACCCAGTACAAGAATCCAAGACTAACAAAGAGAGACATTTTCAAAACGACCCTCACTAAGATCTCTAAAATTAGGGATCTAGGTAAAGAGCCAATAAAAGATATACCCGAACTGGAGAATATAACTAACGCTCTTCAGAAAGGAATCATATCAGCGTACAAGAAAGCGTGCCCTCTAAAGACTAGAACAGACGAGGGACCCACAAATGCGTGGTGGTGTGCAGAACTTGAGGCGCTGAAAAAACAAACAAGAAGGGCACACAACAGAGCCATGAATATGCAAAACGAGTCCGAATGAAACAAATATAAAATAGTACAACATGAGTATAAAAAAACTGGTAAGACAAAGGAAGAGAGAGGCCTGGAGGCTTTTCTGCTCCAAAGTAGAAAATGCCTCGGAAACATCACGTCTAAAACAGACCCTCTCCAGAAACCCCTTACAAAAACTCACTAGCCTTAAAAGGGAGGACGGCTCTTATACGGACTCACCTGAAAACACAGGCAAACTCTTATTGAGTACCCATTTCCCGGGCTGTACCTTTAACCAGGAGTGGAGTCCCACGGATACCTCCATAGAGTCCCGAACCAAACCGGATTGGGACCTGGCGGGCTCCATCGTTACCAGGGAAAAGGTAGACTGGGCAATGAAGAGTTTCTCACCATACAAATCCCCAGGGTTGGACGGGATTTATACGGCTCTAATACAGTGGGGCAAGGATGTTATCCTGGACACCCTCGTAGGCGTTCAGCTACGCACCCTATGCATCGAGGAAAACTAAAGTAATCTTCATACCAAAACCAGGACGCTTGGACTACACTACAGCGAAAGCATACCGACCAATAAGCCTCACATCTTTTCTATTAATGATACTTGAGAGGCTCTGCGATCGATACATTAGGGAAATTGTCTTAGTGAAACACCCTTTACATCCCAATCAACATGCATACTGTGAAGGCAAGTCGACGGATTCGGCCCTGCATACCGTGCAGCTCACCACGGTATGGTGGTTGATTGGTCGATCCTTCGAGCAAAAAACCTTCACTCTGGCGACTTTTATGGACATTGAAGGAGCCTTTGATAAGACCTCCTTCCCAAAGATAACAGCGGCACTTCGACGCAGGGGAGTTCCGGTGGCTCTAAGCCAGTGGATCTCCAACATGTTGCAATGGAGGACAGTCAAGATTTCAATAAGCGACGCGAAACTTGTATGCCGGGTCGCAAAAGGTTGCCCATAGGAAGGAGTGCTATCTCCCCTTCTATGGAACCTAGTCGTAAACGAGCTACTTGAGGCACTGAATAAACAGGGCTTCTACACAGTAGGATACGCCGACGATATAACGATCCTACTTTCCGGCAACTCGGAAAGTATGCTAGCGAAACGTATGTCAGAGGCTCTTGACACAGTAAACCAATGGTGCACATACCAGGGTTTATCCGTAAATCCGACTAAAACGAAACGGGTACTGTTCACCAAGCTTTCGGGGCGAAGAACTCACCCTGAAAGAGGAAGTCAAATATTTGGGCATTGTTCTAGACAAAAAACTAAACTGGAATGCCCACCTGACGGAGAGATCTAAGAAAGCATGCATAGCCCTCTGGCAATGGCTTTGGACTATCTCCAAAGGTAACCCTATTGATCTACACAGCCATAGTGCGGCCAATGTTGGCATATGCATCATTAATATGGTGGCCAAAAACGACCACGAAATCAGCCGCAAAGCTACTAGACCACGTTCAACGTAGCGCCCTTTTGAGCGCGACAGGAGCCATGAGAACAACACCAACAGCGGCTTTAGAAGCCATGCTGCACCTGTCACCCTTGGATATATTTATCAGAGAACAGGCAGCAGCGGCGGCAATAAGGCTTCGAGCAACAAAGACATGGCTTGTAAGCAACGGAGGAGGTGAACACCACATAATCTTAGAGGATCTAAGGAAAAGTAATCCCGAGATTATGATGCCGGTGGACAATATCCCTCGAAAATACATTTTCAACAGGAAGCTTCAAATAGACCTGAGATTCGAAAACTCAGGAATAGAAAGCAAGCACAAAGACATTCACATATACACTGATGGGTCGTCAACGAAAACAGGGGCTAGTATAGGAATTTTCTGCAAAAACCTATTCCTAAAAACAGTACTGCTATAGGTAAGATAATGAGCACACCAATAATGGAACTGGTGGGTATACTATATGCAGCAAAAGCAATCTCTGACAAGATAGCAGACAGAGCGGCAATCTTGTCCATTGCCAACTGCAAAATAACCTCAGCATTAACGTTGGAATGCTGCGAAGCCCTGGAAGAAGTGGCTCGTGACAACGAGATAACTCTATGCTGGGTAAAAGGACAAAACAACAGCAGAGGGAACAGAATAGCAGATGGTTTGGCGAGGAAGGCATCCGGACAAATGGTAAGCGGACCGAATCCCTCCCTGCTGCCCTCTCTGCTAGATCTGAGTACCCTACTGAAAACTAATATACTGCCCTGAGGTATACCTATATTAATTGTCTTCAGATCTGATAGATTAGTATCAATTTTTGTATATTGTATTCTATTTGATAAATATGATTGGATTAGCCTAAAACCTACCCCTCTTACTCTATAATATTTAAGCTTCTCCAGTAAAATTTCGTGATTTACAGTATCGAATGCCTTCGATAAGTCAAGGAAAATTCCTACAGGCATTTCTGACTCCTCGAGGGCATTCATAATCCCTGTTATATAGTTAAATAACGCTGTATTAGTGGACTTACTCTTTACGAAACCATTTTGTGCCTTATCTAATAATTCGTGTAATAAAAAATAATTCATCAGTCTCTTTGCTATCGCCTTTTCAATTATTTTAGAGAAGACCGATAACAAAGTAACTGGTCTATAATTGCAAAAATTACTTTCATCGCCTTTTTTATATATTGGTCTTATAATACCCACCTTTAAGCATTTTGGAAATACACCTTTCTCTCTCTAGCACTTTTTATATCAATTACTTCAGGATTACTATTACATTTAAATTTCTGTCTATTGGCTAGATGTGTAACTTTGGGACACTATCAGAAACCTGTATTCTTGTTTTGCTATTGTCCATCTCTCTCGTTTTAATAATTTGAATTTTATTGTCGATTTCTGCAGATTTTGTGGAATTAATTTTATTACAGTTTTCTGCAGAATCCTTGGGTTCACAGAGTTCTTTATTATTTTCGAATTTGTTTAATCTATCCAACAAATATTTGTTGGTTATTATTAGTGCTTCGTTATTTGATTTTAATGAGCGGTTCATATCTTCTAATTGACTAAGCCTGCTTGTTAGATAATCAATTCTTAGATTTAAAATTGTACTTATCCCCAAACTGCCAGCGTCTTCATCCGCTGAGGTTAAGTGCACATCACTAACACTGGTAGTCTTTTTGTGGTCCGCGCATGCATGTAAATCCAAACAAGATTTATGGTAAGAATATTTACACGATTGTCTAGCATCGGTCACTCTTTGTTTGCACTTCCCACATTTTATATTTTTCACACTGTTTTCATCGGTAGTTGTTATGGTCGGCGCCATCATTTCAATTTGTCATTGTAATTTTCAAAATTCCAATTCAGACTTAATTGCTATTACAACACATTTTATTGTGGCATCTAAATCTTCGTCAATTGTCAATAAAACACAAGGTTATTATTGTGTTAAAATTGAACAAATTCACCGTAATTATTTATTATTAAATTTGTATTGCAGATCCGCAATAATATTATTAAGAAGAGGTAAATATATCTTGATTCGATAATAATCCTCTATTATTACCTATTGGTTGGTCCACGTTTGGTCTATTTCTCTGATATTTGCTAATTTTAGGTTTCATCATTTCAATTTGTGATTCGTTTAAAATCTGCATCATTATACAATGTTTTTATTTTATTTGATAAAACATCAATAGTGTTATTTATCAAGTTATTAGCGAAAGATTAGTCCATTGATTGTGTTTGCAATAACTTACTTAATAAAGTTACCGTATTGCTAAAAAATCAGACAAAGGGCCTAACATGAATGTGAAAATTGGGGTACAAATCAAATTCTTTAGCAATTGAGCTTTATTAGAAAATTCCCCGACTTCCCATTGCGAGATTAATTCCAATGATTCCAAAATGTTTAAAAAGCACGTTTTAAATTATATTAAAGAATCATGGCGTTCGGACTACCTGGTATCACATAGACTAATTAAGGATGGATTATTCACAGCCTTTAGCACATGATGTCTCTTGGACAAGGCATTAAATAATGAAATTACTTCTTCAATGGAACCAATAGCATTACGAGCAGCCTGTACTTTCATACATTTTGATATGGACGAATTCAAAGCATGGTCGAAGCATGGTGTTCTAAAGGCGTTGGATGATGTTGACTTCAATATAGATACAACACCCTTCAATTATTCCATCACAACGGAACATCCATCATTATACCATAATTATCATTAAGACAATCAATGAATTGCACAAAATCTTCATTGATTTCCAGCAAACGGGTTTCATATATATTATTACAAGAGACATTTGTGAAATATGTGGTTTCATCGAACCTGTGTTGAGTCGTGTTACTTATATAGGTGCCATTTGCTTAACTGTTTTGTTACCAGCTGCAATTTGAAAACGTAGAATTTCACGATAATTTCTGTCGTTTGTAATAGATTTTGTATTTAAGAGGGAATCAGCTTCACGATGACCTCGTAAGGGAATAGTTTGTTTTATTAAAAAAGTTATACGATGATTGGTCTTAATTTATTTTCTTCAATTTGCCGAAGTCTTTCCATATTTAATTTATTTCTTATATCTCGTGATGGTGAATGATTTTATAAAATTTGCTGCATAAACAAATGAATTTTTATGGTACTTAGTATTTTCATGAATCCGTAAACGCATGCTCACATTGTGTAGCATGCGAAAATGTTTAAGGTATTGCAGCCGTCTTCAAAATGTAATTTGGGAGGATTGAAAAAGAATTCGCCTAGAAGGAAGTGTAGTTCAAACGGACATTAGCGATCAACTAAAGATAATTGTCTATAGGACGGAATCGAGTATACTATTCTAAAGCTATTCTGTAATTCTAATTATAACGATAAGCGTGTTGGAAGTACTTTTCCTTGAATTAGCTGCGCACAAAATACGCCGGACCTCGAAACAAAATGCATAATTATGAGAAAATAAATAAACAGTTTAAAATAAAACATCGCATAATTTCATAACCAACTGAATTCACTAAGCGCCGTTTTGAAATGAATCTTCAAATTTAAACAAATTAAGCTCTTAGTGACACTGTTTACGGAATAGGGTATTTTATTATTTTGATTTCCATTTATTCTTATAAATATTTATTGAAAATACTTTAAAAATTCAATTATTAAAATTAATATAATTGCAAAAATGGTGGCCATCATAGTACTTTCCCTATATTTTTCTCGAAAACTATGAGGTTTACGCAAAAAGCTTATTCTTAACAATTTCTTCACCTTGGAATTTTCTACAAATATTTGTTATATAAATTTCATGTACCTTCAATAGTTTATTAGCAATTGGCAAAAAAAATGAAATGAAAAATATGTTTAAAAAAAATTTGTTGAGTTTCTCGTTCCCTTCAACTTTTGTTTGAAAAGTTTTTTAATATTTTTCATGTTAAAAGAAATATCGGGAAAAAATCAAAAACGGCCTCGAGTAAACATCCACTTCCGGTTTTTGGATGTTCACCAAATACTTTTCAGTTCCAGTTTTTAACGATAAAACCTTAAGTTTAAAGTTTCATCTCAATCGGATCATTCGTTTTTGAGATACAGCACCCACCGACAGACAGACAGACACACACACACAGACACAATTTCTTTTTTTCCAGAAATTTTCAAAAAAAAATCACGAAAACAATACTCCCCCTATATATACTATACAGGGAAAGTAATAAATAATAAAAATAATAAAATGTATTAAAATCCTTTAGTTCGTTGTAGAAAATTAAATAATAAATTTAAAAATACGAAAACATTTCGTGAATCTACAACAATGAGTCTTACTAAGACTACAAAACAAATTAATTTGAAACAACTACTTCTCTAGCTAATACTTCGACAGACATTGAATAATACAAATTAATTTGCGTGTTACAAATAGTACAACTATCAAAGCAACACTCATTTGAATGAAATTATTTCTGTTGAATAAACTAATAAATGATAAAATGTACTTTAGATTGTTTAAATGTAACTATAACATGAAAAATTATGAAAAATGAATTTTAAACTGATTTCATTAAATTAGCAAAAGCAATTAAAAAAATCTAGCATTCAAGTTTATAATTATCTGCAGACACGTGTTTCGAACTTTCGCTCTCTACAGCTTTATTATAAAATTGATTTTAAATACAAATAAAAACACTTACTAAAATAAATATAATGAAATATGATAATAAATATAATGAAATATAAATAACTTACTCAGATATGTACGGCAACTGACACAAGAATGAAATATAATCGACTGAAGGTCTGAATTTATACCTGAGGTGGATTAGTGAATTCTACAGAAATCATTACGTTCGGAATTAAGGAAAAATACCCACTTGGAGCATAATGGATTAATAAAATGTATTAAAATCCTTTAGTTCGTTGTAGAAAATTAAATAATAAATTTAAAAATACGAAAACATTTCGTGAATCTACAACAATGAGTCTTACTAAGACTACATGTAGTCTTAGTAAGACTCATTTGTTTTGTAGTCTTAGTAAGACTCATTGTTGTAGATTCACGAAATGTTTTCGTATTTTTAAATTTATTAATAATAAAAATAATAGAGAATGCAGTATGTACTTTTTTTATAGATTCTTAATGCCTCAGGAGGGCAAAAAAGCAGACGTTTTTAAATATTAATTTGAGTATATATTAAAGAAAAAATTTCGTACCAAGGGGAGCACACTACTTTTCACACTTTTTTTGTTTTTGGCTACAACTCTTTCCTGCAACCTCAGGTTCTGAACCCTCTGTCTGATTTCAAATGGGTTTGAGAATTATTCGGCATGAAAGTGACACCGAGGATGAAAACACGTAACAGAACTGAAATCTTTATTCTTTGTAGAAAAAGCTATTTATAAAAGTTTGTGTACAGTAAGTGGATATTTACTCGAGGCCGAATGTTGTTTGTTGTTGTTGTTAGAAGTTCTCGAATTGGAAAGGCACCTGCTCGGGCAACCAGGACCTAGGCATAGCCTGAGTTAGACTGGCCTGGTTTACCTTCATCGCCCGCTATGCCTCACCGAACGCCACGCTTGAGGAATGGGCCGAATGGCTTGACCGGCTTACGACAGTGGCTCGCAGATCCGACCGTCCAGTGATAGTCGCCGGGGATTTTAACGCCAAAGCCCCACAATTGGGGCCAGTACGCCTAGACCGCTCCTTGACACAATTGCTGAACTGGACTTGGAGCCGGCAAGCGCGGGAAACGTCCCAACCTTCAGAACGAATAACTCGGTATCGGTACTGGACGTGACGTTTGTTTCTTCCGGTAACCTGTACGGCCTGCGGGACAGTAAGGTCGAGGAGGAAATTGAAATGATGAGCGACCACCACCCCATCTCCTCCACGTTTGCTTGCTCGTAGGAATCTTCCACCACCGCCAAGACCAGGACCTGCTTGGGCCATTCAGCGGGCCAACTGGGAGAAGTTTCACGAGGAAACCCTTTCTCTGAGGTTCAACATTATCGAACCTAACGAGATCGCCGAGACACTCTCAAACAGGCTACGATCCACTTGCGACCCAGCCATTCCCAAGATGGGGAATAGATAGATAGATAGATGTTGTATGAGTGGCACCAGCGCCTATTCCACGGCGGCCTTTCCAGGTCTATTGTGGATCCCTGTTTATCTCAGATGACCAGCTCTAGCTTTGCTTCTTTGATTAGTCCTATTAGCCCTGCCAGGGGGCTTGGGTATAAGTCTCCGCGCTTGGGTTTGTAGTGCTTAGCTTTTGATATCTAATCCTTGCTAGACCCTCGCAGTGGCATAGTATGTGGAACGAGTCCTCTTCTTCCTCTAGGCAGAATCTGCATGATGCTTCTTCCATCAGGCCTATTTTGCTCATATGTTTGTTGAGCTTGCAGTGTCCTGTTATCAGGCCTACTATTGTTTTGACCATTTTCCTGTCTTGGTTCAGGAATTTGGTCGTGAATTTTGGCGATTGTTTCTTAAGGAACTGTTTCGCCTGTCTCTGTCCTGGTGAGTTCGTCCACCAGGTATGGGCCTGTGTCTCCACCCATTTTTTTATGGATCGTTTGACTGCGGTTTTGGAGATTCCGCAAGAGGGTTCCGGGCCAATTACTGCTTTTGACGAGCCTTGTTTGGCCAATTCGTTGTTATGTCATTCCCCGGATGTCCTCCGTGTCCTGGGACCCATGTGATTGTTACTTTTTTGTGACAGCCAAGTTGGTTCAGAGCGCGTATACAGTCCCACACTAGCCTAGATTCGACCTGTGTGGAGCTTAGTGCTCTTAGTAGCACCTGGCTGTCGGAGAATTAAGCAATTGACCTACTTTTGGTGTGTTGTCTTGCTATTTCTCTTGTGCAGTGGTGAAGAGCTATCGCCTCTGCTTGGAATACCGTGGTGTCCTTGGTGAGACTGACAGAAATCTTTGTCTCGGGTTTTGTGCCGTATATACCTGCTCCTACCCCTTTGTCGGTCTTTGAGCCGTCCGTAAACCAGCATGATTCTGCTTTGGTAGTCCTCTCTTTGTGGGATTAGAACCTTGTATTTCTTTTCGAAATTGTATTTTTTCACCATGGCATCGCTAGGCATTGCTGTAATAGCGTTAGCCTTCAGCTCGTCTTCTAGCCATTGGTGCTTTTTTCCGTGTGATCGGATTATGGGCGCCTGTCCTTGCATCAGTCTGTACGATACGGACCTGGCTTCTCCTTGAATGAAGATGTGTAGTGGTGGTATGTTCAAGATGGCTTTTAGGGCTGCTGTTGGGGTGGTGCTTAGGGCTCCTGTTGTACTGAGACATGCTAGTCTTTGTGTACTGCTCAGGAGTCCTATCGCCCCCTTTTGCTTTGTCCTAGTCCACCACACCACTGCTTCATAGGCTATCATGGGTCTTATCACCCTGATGTAGAGCCATAGAGTCAATTTAGGGTTTAGTCCCCAATTTTTCCCGCACATTCTGCGACACTTGCCCAATGATATTGTTGCTTTTTTGGTGGCTTTTGTGATGTGTGGTCTCCACGTCATTTTGGCGTCAAAGGTTACTCCCAGGTACTTTGCCTCCCCTACGAAGGGAATTTTCCTACCCCCGAGCTTCAGTGACTTTAGGCCTTGCAATGCTCGTTTTTTTGTGGATTGATTGTCAATCGCTCCTGTTTGCACCAATTGTCTACTATGTTTAGGGCACTTTGTGCTCGCTCCGAGACAACTCCCGCGAACCGGCCCCTGATGACAATGGCTAAGTCATCCGCGTACCCTAAACAGTTGATATCCTCTTTGGACAGTTTTCCTAGAAGGTCATCTACTAGTGTAGTCCATAACAGTGGAGATAGCACTCCTCCTTGTGAGCAGCCCCCCCTGCCTTAGCCTTAATGGTATGGCCCCCCAAAGTGGATATGATTGTCCTTTTCTCTAGGCTGGCCTTGATCCATTGGCAAAGGCTTGACGGGACTCCTTTCCTTTCTTGTGCCTCCACGAGAGAGTTTGTTGTGACGTTGTTAAACGCCCCTTCTATATCCAGAAATGTGGCCATGGCTATATCTTTGTCTTCCATTGACTTTGTGATGAGCCTGTTTAGGTCGTCCAGCGCCGAGTCCGTTGACTTACACGGCTGATATGCATATTGCCTGTTGTTGAGGGGATCTTTTAACAGTATCTCGTCCCTTATGTACCTATCAATCAGTCTTTCCATTGTTTTTAGTAAGAATGAAGATAGGCTGATAGGTCTGTATGACTTTGGCGTTAGGTCAGCTATTCTGCCTACCTTCGGCAGGTAGATTACCCTTACGCTTTGCCATGATTTTGGGTTATATCCCCATGCCAGGCAGGCTTTGAAGATTTTTGACAGGTGCGGCACCAATTCCTCTATGCCCATTTGTAAGAGAATGGGATAAATCCCATCCGGTCCCGCGGACTTGTAAGGTTGGAACCTGCTGATGGCCCATTTAATTTTAGTGGGTCCAGTCCTTTCGGTCGGTACTTTTAGGTCTTTGGCTGGGATTGTCTGGCTTGTTGTGTTCTGCCAGAATTGTTGAGGCTGGAAAGTAGACTTTTAATAGTTCCTTGAGACTTTCCTCCATAGTTTCTGTGTAGGTTCCTTCCGGTTTCTTGAGGAAGCCTACCTCTTTGACAGCACTGCCGTCCTTAGCCAGGACTTTGTGAATTCTAGAGCATGCCGGAGTGTCGTTAATCTCCTCGCAGAACTTCCTCCACGAGTCCCTTTTGGCTTTTCAAATTGTTTTGTTATATTGAGTGAGCTTTCCTCTGTAGGTGTCCCAGTCCTGGTTGTTTTTGGCCCTATTGAATAGCCTTCGAACCTCGATCCTCATCTTTTCGAGTTTTTGGTTTCACCAGACTGTTCCGCAGCCCCTCTGCTTGGCTGTTTTTTCCGGGCAGTTTTCCAAATAAGCCGTCCTGATGGCGTCATTGATTTGTACCACTGCCAGCTCCAGCCCATCAATCTCTCTTGTCGATGTTGTACCTCCCTTGAGAGCTTCTCTGAGGGACTCTTTATATCTTACCCAGTTCTTCTCTCTTGGGTTTTCTGTACTTGTTCGTCATGAGAGATGTGACTAGATCGAAGCGGATTGCCTGTGGTCCGAGCACGATGGTTCTTATGACACATGCCAATTCGCTATACTATCACTCACTTTCCCGGTACAGATCGTTAGGTCTAGTACTTCTTTACGGTTTTTCGTGATGAACGTGGGCTTATTGCCGATATTGGTCACTATAAGTCCCTCTGCGGAGATAAAGAGCGTGTGATGCGCATTAGCGTCGCACCCTATTATGAGTTGGTATGCCTTCTCCGCGCAGTATGCAACTATGTCGCTTAGTATACGTGGAGGGCATTCTCTCTCATCTGCTGGGAAGTAGGCTGAGCAGATGACCCAGTTCCTCTTTCCTTCCTCCGTCCTGGCCGATATGATGCCTGTAACAGAATCTTCAGTGCATAATTGCGGTATTAGTGTACATTTGACTCTATTACTGTGAATTATGCATGCCCTTGGCTTTTCGGCGTTTGGGCTGTATATTACCTGAGAGTGTTGTGGCGGTAGGCCTGCTATTTTCCCGCGGAGTAACCAAGGTTCTTGCAGGAGGGCTATATCTATGCCTTCTTTGTTGAACCTCCTACACAGCGTTGCCGATGCGGCTTTTGCGTGTTGAAGGTTCACCTGCAGGATTTTTATTCCTCTTTCGCTATTGATGAGGAGGGTCATCTTCAGGCTCTTCCTCCGTGGTCTTGTCCTCCTCCATTGGAACAGCGTCTCCCTTGGCCGATGGCCTTAAGAGGGGACTGATCCCGCTGGCGGAGGGTTGACCTTCTTTGGGAGAGTCTTGCCCTGGTTCCACGTTCTCCCCGGCCTCGCTGAGCAGCCAACCGTAGGGTGTACTAGTGGAGCACCGAAGTTGTGAAAGCAAGACGCAGAGCGAACGCGGCTCGACGCAACCTTTTTCGAAGAGCGGCGCTGGAATCGACGAGTCAGAGCTGGCAGCAGTGGCAGCGAGGGCCGACTTCAAGCGCGCTGTAAGGAACAGCAAGACGGCTGGAAGAAGCTCGTAGCGGAGGTAAACTGCGATCCTTGAGGTATGCCGTACAAGATTGTGGCACGTAAGCTGGGACAACCCCGTTCGAACCCCAACATGCTTGCACCTGGAGGAACTAAGGCGGCTGCACGCGCCTGGGTACATGGACCACACGCCACCCAGAGGCCCTCCATCCCGATGGGACGACACTACGGACTTTCTGACGGAAGACGAGATTCTAGCGGCGGCCGCCGCAATCCCAGGTCGTAAAGCTCCTGGACCCGGCGGCATCCCGAACGAGGCGCTCAAGGAGTTTGCCCTTCGCAATCCCGCAACCATCACTCTAGTCCTGCTCCCGAAGAAAGACAAACTCCTAATGACCACCGGAGGCTACAAGCCACTGTGCCTATTGGACGTCAAAGGCAAGCTGTTTGAAAGGGTAATCAGGAATAGACTGGTTAAGTGGGTTGAAGAGTCGGGAGGATTATCCAGTCGTCAATTTGGCTTACAAAAGGGGATGTCGACCATAGACGCATCGAAGGAGGTCCTCAGGCTCGCTAAAGAGGCCAACACGGGCCCTCTAAGAGGAAGACAGCATTGCTTGACAGTAACACTGGACGTTAGGAACGCGTTAAACTCGATCCCCTGGTCCAACATCATGGAGACACTGGCGAGGAGAAGAGCCCCTAATCGCCATCATCGCCGACTACTTTCACGAGCGCTCAATCCACTTCATTGATAATAATGGCGTACCGAAGATCTGGGAGGTGAAGGGAGGGGTCCCGCAGGGCTGCGTCCTCGGCCCCATAGTGTGGAGCCTGGCCTGATCGATAACATTATGAGGTTGGCGATTGAGGCGACAACGATGGTTTCGCAGTGGATGCCGGAAGCAGGGCTGGGCGTAGCGGCCGAAAAAACAACGGCTGTTTGAAAAGAAAGGTTGAACGGCAAGGTCCGGATCTTGGGCCACGACGTGGCAGTGGGCAAAACGACTAGGTACTTATGGGTCAGAATCGAAACAAACCCCTTGTCCAGCAGATACGTGGTGGAGGTAGCGACCGGAGCGGCCCGGGCAACGAGGGCTATCTCGGTCCTACTGACAAACATCGACGGTCCGTCGGAGGGCAAAAGGAGATTACTGCTGGGAACCGCGCGAGCCAAGCTACTGCAAGCTGCACCAGCATGGGCAAAATGCATTGAGGCGCAAAGACAGGCTACGCGGAGTTCTTAGAGCTGGAGCAATCCGGGTGGTTCGAGGGTACCGCACCATCTCCACCAAGGCCGCTGAAGTACTGGCTTCGTCACTTCCTCCGGATCTGGAGATCGTGGCGAGAGAGGAGGTATTCACGGAGACGAGGAGGGGAACAGCGAAGAGCACTGCGAAACGCGACTCCCAACGCAGGCTAATGGACCAAGGAAGGAGCGTTGGGACGCCAACCGGAAGAAAGGCATCTGAACAAAGGACCTCATTCCAGCGCCTCAGCCTTGGATGACCAGAAGGCACGGCGAGTTGTCGAACCACCTGATTCAGATTATGTCAGGGCACGGATGCTTCGGTAACTACCTTCACAAAATTAGAAAAGCCCCCAGTGAGGAGTGCCCTTGGTGCAGTGGCTTGGTGGATGACGCGCGCCGCACGTTCATTATATGTCCGCGGCGGGTGCAGGACGAGAAGAGCTGCGCAGAAAGCTGGCAGCCCTGTGGAACCAGGCACCCTCCTTCATCACATAGTTGACAGTGAGGTGAAGTGGGCTGAGACGGGCCGGGCAGCCAGAGAAATTCTGGAGGTAAAATAAGCCTCTCTTTTAGAGTTAGCTGGCACAGATGGGGCAGTTAAGGTAGTCGATTCAGTTGGGGCAGTTAGGGCAGGTGGGGTAGCTGGAGCAGCTGGCGGAGGTGGCAGGGCGGCCAGGGCAAGACTCGCAAGCGAGGGCAAGGAGAAAGAGTCCAAGAATGAAGATGGATGAAGGGGCGGAGTTTGAGAAGAGGTAATGGGGGGGGGGGGTGCACCAGGGGAAGTGTGTAACGATGGCACTGGTGTCCCTGTCTTGTCGACCAGTCCATCGTTCGAAAAGCAATGGACGGATCTGGCGACGACGGCAGCAGTACATCGCTAACATCAGAGCCCCCGCGCAAATATATAAAACGGGGACGGTGAATAGACCACAGTGGCAACATTGGAGGTCGTGCGCCCTTAAGTGGAATCAAGTTCATAAAAAAAGTTATTATATGAAAAAGTGTTGCCTAAAACGTAAATATATTCAAAGAACATAGTTATTTCTAATTTTGATAATTTTAGGGAAAACATGTGCTGTCACAGGAAAATTCGCTAGAAGCAAAAAGAATAAAAAAACTATTGTATATTTGTTATGCATTCAATATTTCAATAACAATAAATAACAGTACCAAGTTGTTACATGTTTTGTGCATATTAGATTGTCTATCTACGTTAATATAATACTCTTTCTATAGGAAAATATTCTTTTAATAAATTATCCGGGATAAGCAAATAACCTTTAAAGCACAATGAAGAATTCACAAATAGTGTCGTACCCTCTTTATTGACATATACTTATATGACAAACCAAAAAAAATATATATATATATATACATATTTACTATATCATCAGATAATTCAAAATCTTTAATATAATCATTACAAAACAGGGTGTTTGTAAACATTGATTTATTATTTGTAAATAATTTGTTAGAAGCAAATTTTATACAATTATTGTTTGGTTATATTTGCATAGCAATTCATATAAAAATTTACATATTTTCCCACGGATCCTGTTAACACCACCCCTGTGCGGGTGCAAGGTTGCGGGGTGTCTCATCTCTTAGATAAGCAGGTAGTACAAGCCGAACTAACACACTTGAAAATATACTTCGGTAACGGCAGTACGAAAATTACGTTATAAATCGGGCTGCTAGAGTCTGTACTCACTTGTATTTACGTGTAAATAAATATCATTACGTTGCAATCTTATTCTTTAAATCAGCCATTTGGCCACCAAGATTTTACAGATCCTTTTCAAAAAGCAGGAAATTAAAACAGCGTTTTTACTCTCCGGCCAATCGTTACACTTTGCGGTTGTAGAAGGACTGTTGAGTTCCTGTTGAACTATTTGTAAAGCTTGAAAACTGCATCAACATTTAAATTTTCTGTGTTGATAGAAGTTATTTTCAGCCTAGTATTAGGGTATACATTATGAATAATGGTACAAAATATTGTATTACAGTTAAATTTGAAATCATTAAATAACACGCTACGATTATTTATTTATCTATTTTTGTTGTTGATTTTCTTTTTTTATTAGTATACATACGTAATATTGATAATAATTTGGTGGTTTAATATCATTATTCAAGAGATTTTTTATACTAATTTATCATTTATAAGTATGGACTACACGAAAACCCATTCAAAATGCAATTTTTTGTTTATATTATTAACTAAGATGATAATTAAAATAATTAAAGATAATAAGAAACAGTTAGTATTAATTCTATTAATAGAATATGTATGGGATATGTAATATTGGCGATAAATCAGGGGATCTTGCTGGCCAATTTAAAGCTCTACGCCAGAATTTTTTATAAAGCCCATTGTTTGACGGGTTGATGCGGCCTGGCGTTGTCTTACTGAAAATGGCGTTTGGGATAGTCTCAATGTATGGCATTCCAATAGGTTGTGAAGTCCTAAGTCAAACTCTACATTTTCCTTTAACCCGAAATCGACGGACACGTCTACGTCCATGATGGGCTCTTAAGCAGAATCTGGACTCATCACTAAAGCAAATGAAGTTCCACTTTACATCCCAGTTAAATCTAGCTTGACACCATTCCAAGCGATGAGCTTTGTGCAGCAGAGTCATCGGTAACAACCAAAACAGACGGAACGCATAAAGGCCCATGGCAAAAACTCTTCGATTAACTGTTTGCCCAGAAACCATACGTTATTTTCCTGCAACAAAGATATCTCGAACTTGTTGCAAAGGGTTGTGACAATTACGTATCGCAAGCAGTCTTATTTTTTCCATGTAGGTAAAATCTTTTATAGACTTTGCTTTGCAACAGTGTATAGGAATCGCTAAGACCGGTACAAAAAAAAACACCTCTCATAACATCACGCCTCCCCGCGGAATCGCTGTTATGCATTACTTCGCGGAAGGCGGACTAGCCAATAGGCCTCCCGGGTTGGTGGGCAGATTGGACACGAGGCGTCGTCGACCAACCCAAATCGGTGCAGGTACGCTCTGAGGGCGCCAGTTCCTAACAGGTCTGCGAGACGTAGTGGTACACTTCTCCATGCGGTCTCTCTGTCCATGTGGCGATGTGCAGAATGAGTCGGTGGGTCCAGCGCCCATTGGATGATAAGTTCCAGTGTCGCCGCTACAGCTTCATCGTTGCCCGCCTGATCTCCGCTAACATGATGCGTCGGTGGATAGACATCATGTTTGCGATCATGCACACAGCGCGTTGCAGACTGCTCCCACATTGGCACTAGCCATTTGCAGATGTTCGCGTCGACCTGGATTCCCAGGTAGCGACGGCTGCGATCTCGCATCCTCCGACTTTCAGGGTGATGTTCTCCCTGATTTCCTGCTGGTCACAAGGATTGCCTCCGTTTTGTGGTCGACCAGCTGCAAACCGTTCGCTGCAAGCCACCCGCGAATCTTCCTGACGGCCTCATTCACACACAACTCGATCTCCTCTAGGTGCTTGGCAACCACGTCCACTGCGACGTCGTCTGCGAAGCCGACCGTTGTGGTCCCTGAGGGCAGCGGCAGTCTCAGCACCCCGTTGTTCCAGAGCGGTGGGCCGAGCACTGAGCATTAAGGAACACTTCCCGAGATGTTGCGCGTCTGGGGTCCCGTGACATTCGCTTTACGAAAGCCGTCTTGTCTAACTTGTTAACATGCCGCGGATTCCCTCGGCGGACTCCTCCAACCGGTTGCAGTCTTAGGGACCGTTTTGCCCACTCTGTATAATCCTAGGCCTACCAGAACGTCTTTGTCACTGATAGTCATTTTCATCGTCTTCTTCTTTCATCTTCTCCGTACTCGCATTACAGTTAATGGTGTAATTTCGAGTCTTCGGGCTATTTCTCTCAAACTGAAACCCGCCTCTTTCATACCAACAATGCGACCTTTTTGAAAATCACTTAATTGATGAAATTGACGGGATGCACGAATTTTAAGGTTGACTGGTCATTAAAATTATTAAATTTGTATATTAAAGTTGTAAATAACTAAGATTTTCAAAAATGTGTTTTGAAAATCTTAGTTATTTACAACTTTAATATACAAATGAATATGGATTTTCAACACCTCAACGCCTTATCTATCAACCATTATTAAATTTGCTTTATTTTTCGGATAAGTGTAAAAATCGTACAGAAAAAATTGAGATAAATCAATAAAAACGTTATCGTTTTCTTTTCTTTCTAAAGTAAATAAAATGTACGTATTTGTTACTAGATTAAACCATATCATTACTTTTGAGCTCAAGTATATTTGGTCTTTTTCGAGGCTTGTATCGTACAAAAATTGTGTTTTCCCTTCTGAGTATTATTTTAATGTATCCATTATTTTTTTCAATCTAATAAATGATGTTGAACTCTTCGTTATAATACTTTTTATCTACTGTTATTAGCCGGTGAATGTGATTGTTTACAAAAAACACCCAAACCTTGCCGGCTGATGTTTGAGGATTATTGTGTCTTCAGACGCTTTCACCAGCTTTCACCAGTCAATAACTACTCCGCTGTCTGCTTATTGGACTCCAGTATGTAGTGATAGATCCATGTTTCATCCATTGTCATAAATCGACACAAATACTCCTTATTGAGGTTAAACTGGGTCAGGTTTTGTTTTGACAAAAAAAGACGTTCTGCGTTTGGGCCAATTGCCAAAAAACGTCAATTAAGGTTGGTAGGAAAATGTATATAGATTTTTAGTATTATATAAAGTAAAGTCACCCCATTATATGATAATGCGATTATATAATAGACTCCCACCTAACTATCGTACAATTTTAGAAATAAATAGATTTAAAAAACGGATAATAGAATTGTTGTTACAAATAGAACCATACTCAATTTCTGAATATTATGCATATTTCTTGTAATTTAATTTTCTTTTTGACCATTTTTTTAATTATATACTTAATTTTCTCTTTGTAATTAATGTATATCCTTAGGAAATAAAGATTATTATTATTATTATTATTATAAAAATATATATGACATTTTAGCCACATATCCACTTCAGTGCATCTATCATGTATATGGTTCCTCTGCCCTTACGGAAGCCTCCTTGCACTTAAGGAAGAAGGTTCTTTTCATTTACTTCTTCTTTCAAATGACACAGTTTTTCTTTTTCTTCCTTTAATAATTTAAAAATTATCAGTTGGCTATAGCATAAAATGATCTCCGTGATGTCTAAATGTCTATATTTTAAGATGGGACTTCACTAGCCTCGTTTCTGTAAGTGTTAATTGTGATTATAATTACAATGTGTATTGCATACCTTATAGCGGCCTGAAGAAAGGAACATAGTTCCCGAAATATCGACAAAGAATAAAGAGCATTTAGTGAATAACCTCGCGTATTGACCGATTACCCAATAAACTGAATTCATATATTTATTCCGGTCACTATATCACAAGTCTTATATATACAGGGTGTCTTGTTAATGTGGGGGAAATGGCTGGACCATAGATTCCTGGGGTCAAAATATGATGATTTAACGCAAAATATCCATATCCAAAAATTTACGGCTAAGCCGGAATTTAACTTCAAAGTTCCAAATTTTTTAATTTCTTTTGTTTACAACAATTGAACGCTTTATTCGATTTGAATGAAATTTATTATTAATAACTAACATAATATAATACATCATTTCAGTTATTATGGCTATTATTAGTTAACAAGAAGTATAAAAAACAGTAGTACCACCACTTAAAAACTAAATTATTTTTTTATTGGTGCAATTAATAAAAACTAAAAAAATACTACTTGAAAGACTGTTTAATTTAAAAACTTTCTGTCTCTTAATACTATTTGATATCTTTTACGGTTTGCCCACAAAAAAATAAAATAAAAACAAAATCTAATTTTTCATCGAATCGAAAATAAATGTTTTTTGTTGCCGTCTTTGTTTAAACAATATTAATTATGTATAATAATAATTGTTTAGTGTCTTTTAATAATTAATTGTTAACTTTATTATATTTCATATTTGGTGTAAACAGATATCTTGTTTGTATTAGGATTCTGCAAAGGAAATTGTTTGAAAAGTGTTAGATGTTGTTTTTATTAATTTAATCTATTGATATTATTTAATTTTTATTCAATTGAGTAAGTTGATTTACTTATTAATGAGTGGATAATGAGCATAATATTTCATATTTTATTTTTTGTGCAAAAACCGTACAAGATATCAAATATAATTAAGAGACAAAAAAGTTTTTAAATTAAACGGTCTTTTAGTGGTATTTTTTTAGTCTTTATTAAATGCACCATTAAAAAAATAATTTAGTTTTAAGTGGTGGTACTACTGTTTTTCATACTTCCTGTCAATTACTAATGGCCACAATAACTGAAACGATGTATCATATTTTAGTAGTTACTAATAATAAATTTCATTCAAATCTAATAAAGCGTTTAATTGTTAGAAACAAAAGAAATAAAATTTTTTGAAACTTTGAAGACAAATTCCGGCTTAACCGCAAATTTTTGTATATAGATAAGTTGTGTTAAATTGTCATATTTTGACCCCAGGAATCTATGGTCTAGCCATTTCCCCACATTAACGGGACACCCTGTATATATATATATGGTATATATATATATATATATATATATATATATATATATATATATATGTTAATGCAGGTTTTCGGGTGATTTTCCGCGTGAATTGTGTATGTGTACGACGTTTCGATGAGCTCTCTGCCATCTTCATCAGGTACCTTCGCTTGCGTGGATCAAGAAAGTAATTCCTTGATCCACCCAAGCGAAGATACCTGATGAAGATGGCAGATAGCTCATCGAAACGTCGTACACATACACAATTCACGCGGAAAAACACCCGAAAACCTGCATTAACTTATTTTACCCGCGAAAACCTCAAATATAACATATATATATATATATATATATATATATATATATATATATATATATATATATATATATACTCTTTGAAATTAACGGGTGAGAAAAGTCCAGTGTAGTGTGTTAGAGTGTAGGGAGCAAAGAATACACGGTGTTGGTTGTGCTCTAGTCCACTATATTGTTATATGTACATGCTAACGTTTCGCACACAACATGTATGCATCCTCAGAGCCTAAAAGGAACAACACATGAGAGATCTACAGTGGTTAAAATTTCAAAAGTTAACATTAAAATCAATTAAAAGTTACATTTTAACATAAAATAAAATATTGACATTATTAACCTAAAAACTAAATAAAGATAAGACTTACAAGTAAACAATTATAAGTGTGTGTCCTACACTATGGAAGACCACATGGCCGCAGCAAGATTTATTGAGGTTAAGTTCTTTCCCATTACAATTCCTTATTGTGAAAATTGAAGACGTCATGGAAAACTCAACAAATAGAATTTTGAGTACAATTAAACCGAAACATTATAAGTATTTGAAATTTGAAATTGAACTAAATTTATAGAATTAACATGATGTAAAAAGATAAGAGAACAGTTACTGAAGGTAGACAAACACAAAATGGTCGATCTTCCGCAATTAGACTGTGAAATGAGCGGTGGAAAGTTTGACACATCGAAATTTCGTCCTAACGAACGCACGAAAGTACGATTCACGCAGGAAAAACCTAAACCCAAGTCCGAGAAGTTGAAGAGGGTAACCGACATATCAAAACCCCTGAGTAAGAACCCCAAGGGAGATAACCTTAATATTGGGAGTGGCATAACCACCCCAATTTCAGGCAACCCCCAAGCAGAACACTCGATAGTAATCGGATAGAGACAAACCAAGGGTGGAATAAGCAAGTGCAATTCCCCAGTCCGTCACTGAGGTGGTTAGACCTCAGCAACCGAGCAGGGAACGAGAACACAAAAGCAAATCCCAC
>CAXAKX010000594.1:61278-140450 GCA_963969525.1 Ontholestes murinus | reverse complement strand
GTAAGAACCCCAAGGGAGATAACCTTAATATTGGGAGTGGAATAACCACCCCAATTTCAGGCAACCCCAAGCAGAACACTCGATAATAATCGGAAAGAGACAAGCCAAGGGTGGAATAAGCAGTGCAGTTCCCCAGTCCGTCACTGAGGTGGTTAGACCTCAGCAACCGAGCAGGGAACGAGAACACAAAAGCAAATCCCACCGTATGGTGAAATACCGAGGTACGGACCTGCTACGTGATGTGACAGGTGGTTGTGACCGAATATATTACCTTCAGTAAGTAGAAGTGAAAGAATTGAGTAGAAAAGTGAAAGAGAGAAAAAAAACTAAAAGAGGTAGAGACAGTTTTTAAGATTAAAGATCAAATAAAGAGTAAATAAGAGAGAAGAAAGAGGAAAGAAAGAAATTATAAAAGAATAAGGGTTGTAAAAGTAGCCTAAGAGAGGGAACAAGATGAAAAATTATGTAATTACGGAAAGAACTGTTACCGGCGTTCAGTTTACCTGAACGTGGTAACAAATGCGTAATTATATTTTAATCCATTTTACGAGCTACCCATTGCTCCTAATAATAATTTGCATAAATTCCGCATTATTGAAATAATCCAAACGAGATAATTTTCCAAAATGTGCAGCTGCCAGTGCCGAACAATAAATCGGACCCTTTTTCGGCGAACGAGGATAATTACCTGTTCCAAGAATTACCGTGCCTACGTGACAAGAACAAAGCCGCGGTACCTGAGATCACCATATAAAACCAGGCCCGACCATCGCTCTTTACCAGTCGTCTGCCATCAGCAGCGGCGGTCAGCCTGGTCGGTCCCGCCGATTCAAGCCTCTTGTTCTTGTATATATTGTATATTTTCTATGTCTATTTTCTGTCTATTCTGTTGTAATATATTTTCTTCTTCTCCAGGCCTTTCTCTTGTTCTTTACTCTGTTTCACAGCTAGCCGGTGCCCATACGTTGACGTGGCGTGGAAGCTCAAGCAAGTATCACCGAAGGGAAACTGTTTAATCGAAGCCTGCGGCTGCTAATCGATGGTGAGCCTCGCCAGGGACCCCTGGGCCACCTCCAGTGCGTGTTGGTTCCAGAAAGTACCGCCGGTGCTACTTCCTTGCCAGTCCGTCACGAGGACGTCTTCTGCATCCACCGTTAACAGAACAAAATAAAAAACAACAGGTTAGGGTAATAGGTATTGAAATCAAATAAACATGAGCGTTACTGAAAAGAAAATAAATAACTATAGGTATTGCTCAGGCCTTCAATGTCCTTTTTAAAATTCATACTATGTTTTTGTGCTTGTATATGGCACATATATATAATGACATTTATAAACTAAAGACTAAATGAAGGTAAGACTTACAAATAAACAATTATAAGTGTGTCCTACACTATGGAAGACCACATGGCCGCAGCAAGATTTTTTGAGGTTAAGTTCTTTCCCATTATGTTTCCTTATTGTTAAAATTGAAGACGTCTTGGAAAACTCAACAAATAGAATTTTGAGTTAAATTAAACCGAAACATTATAAGTATTTGAAATTTATAGAATTAACATGATGTAAAAAGATAAGAGAACAATTACTGAAGGTAGACAAACACAAAATGGTCCGTCTTCCGCAAATAGACTGTGAAGTGAGCGGTGGAATGTTCGACACATCAAAATTTCGTCCTAACGAACGCACGAAAGTACGATTCACCCAGGAAAAACCTAAACCCGGGTCCGAGAAGTTGAAGAGGGTAACTGACATATCAAACCCCTGAGTAAGAACCCCAAGGGAGATAAACTTAATATTGGGAGTGCAATATCCACCCCAATTTCAGGCAACCCCAAGCAGAACACTCGATAATGATCGGAAAGAGACCAGGAACAAGCAGAGCAGTTTCCCAGTCCGTCACTGAGGTGGTTAGACCTCAGCAACCGAGCAGGGAGCGAGAACACAAAAGCAAATCCCACCGTATGGTGAAATACCGAGGTACGGACCTGCTACGCGATGTGAGAGGTGGTTGTGGCAGAAAATATTACCTTCAGTAAATCGAAGTGAAAGAATTGAGTTGAAAAGTGAAAGAGAAAAACAAAAAGAGGTAGAGACAGTTTGAAGATTAAAGATCAAATAAAGAGTAAATAAGAAAGCAGAAAGAAAGAAATTATATAAGAATAAGGGTTGTAAAAGTAGCCTAAGAGAGGGAAAAAGATAAAATAATTTTTATTCCGGAAAGAAAAAAATTATTAGACAACAAGTTAGGATAATAGGTATTGAAATCAAATAAACATGAGCGTTACTGAAAAGAAAATAAATTAACCCCTAAATTCCTAATGTATTCTTTATCCTTCAAATATTACAGAAAGAAACAGTAATCTTATTTTGGACTTCATTTTTCTTAAGTATTTTTTCATTCCTTTATATTATATTCCACTTTAATACTCGACCTACACTCTTATAACCTAACCTCTTAATTACAATGCCTTAATAAAAGGATGAATTAAGCACTTGGTTATGTTTCACTATTAAGTGTTTAAGTGAGAAGTTAATTAATCGTACGATGCCTTATTTTCAATATCCATTTGAATTTGCCTCTAACTGTCAAATCAAAATCAATATAAATGTTGCTTTTGATTGCAATATCCACCCCAATTTCAGGCAACCCCAAGCAGAACACTCGATAATGATCGGAAAGAGACCAGGAACAAGCAGAGCAGTTTCCCAGTCCGTCACTGAGGTGGTTATACCTCAGCAACCGAGCAGGGAGCGAGAACACAAAAGCAAATCCCACCGTATGGTGAAATACCGAGGTACGGACCTGCTACGCGATGTGAGAGGTGGTTGTGGCAGAAAATATTACCTTCAGTAAATCGAAGTGAAAGAATTGAGTTGAAAAGTGAAAGAGAAAAACAAAAAGAGGTAGAGACAGTTTGAAGATTAAAGATCAAATAAAGAGTAAATAAGAAAGCAGAAAGAAAGAAATTATATAAGAATAAGGGTTGTAAAAGTAGCCCAAGAGAGGGAAAAAGATAAAATAATTTTTATTCCGGAAAGAAAAAAATTATTAGACAACAAGTTAGGATAATAGGTATTGAAATCAAATAAACATGAGCGTTACTGAAAAGAAAATAAATTAACTAACTATAGATATTGCTCAGGCCAACAATGTCCTTTTTAAAATTCATACTATGTTCTTGTGCTTGTATATGGCACATCTCAAGGAAACATCTCTTAAAAGTGTTACATTCAGAGCACACAATTTTCGTGTTGTCGTAATCTGGTGAATGGTCAGTGTCATTACAGTGTACACTCAGACCAGTAGAACGAGGTTTACGTTTTATGTCACTTTTATGTTGTGTGAGTCGTTTGTTAAGTTTTTGAGATGTCTGTCCAATATATACTAAGTCACATTGTTGGCAATTAATTGAATAAACGACATCATGTTTCTGAAGGATGGGAGTAGGGTCTTTTAAGCGGGTGAAACAAAGAGAGTTAAGGGAACGATAGTTGGTATAGGCTACCAGTACATTAGGAGAGACAGAGCGAAATATACTAGTTAAATGTTGAGAAAGACCATCAACGAAGGGCAAAGTAAGATAGATGGTATTATCCGGCACCGCCACATCACTACGCGCAACAGGTACCTCGCGAGGCAAGTCTATCCGATTTGGGGAACGATATATCAGTCTCTTCAACAACTCGGGTGGGTATAGGTTATTCCGCAGAATATCAAACAGTCTAGCTAAGTTCACAGTGTGTAATGATGGATGTACGATACGCAAAATTCTATTTTTTAGAGCTAACACAGTGTTGAGCTTGTGTTTATTAGGGTGGTAAGAGTCGAAAGGAATGTACCTTCCAGAGCTGGTGGGTTTAATATACCAATCTAAAATAAATATGTTGCTAGTTAGTCTGCAAACAAGAGTGTCAAGAAAAGGTACAGTTCCTTCTTTCTCTCTTTCTATTGTGAATTGTAGTCTAGGATGGAATGAGTTGAAAACATTAAGCGTATTATCAATTTCAGTGGCCGGAACCGCACAAATAAGATCATCTACATATTGGAAGATAAAAGGGAATTGGAAAGGGACCTGAGAAGAGCAAAAATGTAATAACGAATTCATGACAATTTCAGCTACCGAGGGACTAATAGGACCACCCATAGGGCAGCCTCAGGTTTGTTGATAATAATTATTCTTAAACTGAGCAAAAGTGTTATGAAATAAAAACGAAATTATAGAAGTGAAAACTGACAAGGGTATTGGAGTATTAGGTTCTATTAAGTGAAAATTATCTGAAATGATTGATAGAACTAAATCCAATGGAATATTTGTGAATAAAGACACTACATCAAATGACACTAATTGGTAATTAGGGGGTAATTGGAAATTGTTAATTTTTTCAGCAAATTCAAAGGGATCTTTAATACGGAATTTATTATAACTATTAAATGAATTATCAATAATTTTGGCAATGAAAACTGCAAGGTTTTTAGTATGACTATCAACACAAGAAATAATAGGTCTGAGTGGTGTATCAGGTTTGTGTATTTTAGGTAGTCCATAATACTTGGGGCAGGAGCCTTTATAGCATTTGAGACGTTTAGCAACCACTTCAGAAATATAACCTTGTCGACAAGTTTATTTAATTTACGCTCTAAACTAGGAATTGGGTCTGTTTTTAAAATTCTGTAAGTGTCTGTATCCTCCAAAAGGCCCAAAGATTTAGTTTTATAATCATTCTTATTTAAAATGACGGTGCAGTTACCTTTGTCAGCACGTGTTACAAATGAATGTGAGTTATCCTTACCTTGAATAATACTTTGAAAAAAACTAAGCAATTTCCCTTCTTAAGCTTTCCCACTTTTCCCCCTCTGCCATTATCTAATCCCTATCATATTCATATCCCTCGCTCACCCATCTAGTTCCTCTACCTATTCCTTTTACACCAATTCATTATTTTCCAATATTCCAGATGAAACGGAATTCGCAGTTTATTTCATTAGTGCACGCTCATTAATTTATTTATTTTAGGCGTTTTCTTCTTTAAATTTAAATTTCAGCTTTCCATATTCAATTTTGTTACCCCGTACTCTGCATTTACCACTTTTTCCGCGGCCTTATTCTTAATATTCATTTGAATTTCCCTCCCTTTAACCGTCATATAAAAATCAATACATACCTTGCTTTTGGTTGCATATAATTCTTCGATAAACGTTTGCTCCTTTGCATTCATTTTAATCGGCTCTCTCTTTTGCTTGGTAGTCTCACGACCTTTTTAAACTGAATGGATATATTCATTTTATTCCTTAGTTTTTAACAATCCCCTCATCATTTAATTAATTCATTCTTATATTATTTCTTATTTCCCTTCTCTCATTTCCTCAGTTTTTTTTACAATTCTTCAATTATTATTTATATAATCATCTCTTTTCTTGTCCAATTAACGTTCTTTTTGTCTTAATTCCTCTTCTAATTCGCATTTAGAACTATACTATTATCTCTTGTTTAATCTAGTCCTAGAAGTTATAGGAATGTGATCCGTTCAATATCTATCTTCTAAGGAAAATTCTTTTACCAACTCTCTAATTTCTTCTTTCATAAATTCACCCTCCTGGTCTCTACACACCCGTTTAAGATTTCCAGGAATTGTTGATTTGCCTATGTTAACCACTTATCTTCTACTTCACTTATATCTTTACATCTTCTTTTGTCTATATATTTTGTAGCCCTTTCCCGGTTCTTATATTGTAGTCTCCTGCTACTATTACATTTTCGAGTATCATGCCTCTTCTAGCCATCCCTTTTATATGCTTCGCAAGTACACAGTAGGGATTTGGGAGTTTCCTCCTCTTACAGACACCCACGGCATAGGGGGCTTTTCACAATTTCCATCCTATGTTTGTGATTATTCGGATTACAGTTCCTAGTGACTAGTTCTGTAATTTTTCTAAGTTTCGATCTGCTCAGTCTTGACAGCATTAACATGCTGTCAGGTACCCGACTATCTAGGAAGATTCTCGTATGCCTCATTCCGATTTGGTTATGCCATGCCTTTCTGTGCTCCTCTGCGACCTTACGTCGGATTATTTTCTTTTTGGTTTAATGGGGTTCAGGTCCTATGAATTCACCTGCTACCCCTTGTTTGGCCAGCAAGTCGGCCCCCAAGTGTCCAATAATTCTTTGGTCCCTGGTTACCCATACTAGCTGTGTTTTCCTTGTCGCCAGTGCGTCCAGCCTGTTTATGCAGGTTATGACCAGCTTGAACTGCATTATCGGCAAGGCTAGCGCTTTTATGCTATCCATCATAATGGTAATTGGTCCTTTGTTATGTCACGACTCCATTACGTAAAGAACACAACAGTCAATGGCGGCTATTTCGACCTCGAAAATAGAGGCATGTTTCGATAGAGCAATTGTCTTGTTGCACCCTCCATAGATATCAGCCCTGGCTCCTTTAGTATTTTTGGCCCCATCTGTGTACCAGATGGTTCCTTTACACGTTCCCGGGTATGTTCCATTTGTCCATCCACTCCGCTATGGTATGATTGTTTTGAATTTGCGGGATGGGTGTACAATTTTAGTGAAATCGTGCCTTATTTTTAGGGTCTCTTCTTCTTTTAGTTCTTTAAATATTGCTGGTCTTATTGATCCCACATTTAAAGTGTGCCCATTTATGTGCATCCCATAGGCTTCTTGTCTAGTTCCATGGCTGCCGTGGGCATTTTCCTCATTGCCCTAGTGATCAGCAGACACGCCTGTCTTTGCACTCTTTCAAGTTTTACTGCTTTGCTTTTTTGTAAAAAGTCCTCTCATGCTCTCTAGATGGAAGTTGAAGGTTAATCTGGTATCAAGTATGACCCCTAAATATTTTACATTTTTGATTGGGACTTTTTCATACATACGTAATGATTTTATGTCATCGGTTTTTCGTCATTTAGGGAAGGGTACGATCACCGTTTTGACCGGGTTTACAGTTAACCCTTTATTCCTGCACCATGTTTCTACTGTATTTAGTGTCAAATTTGATACAGTCCTAAACTTCCCGTTTCCTAGAATGGTTAGGTCATCTGCATACCCTAGTGCTTATATGCTCTGACTTTCGAATAGTAGCAGAAGGTCATCCATGACGAGGAATCACAGGAGCGGCGAAAGAACACCTCCCTGCGGGCACCTGACGCTTCTGTTGTTTTTCCAAATAGGGCAGTTGTTACAGTCCGGTTTCTGAGCATCTTGTTTACCCATTATCGGACTTGCAGGTTAATCCCTCTTTTCTCCATTGCTGTTGCTATGAAGTTGAAGGTTGTGTTATCAAACGCCCCTTCAATGTCCAGAAAGGCCTATAACGCAACGTCTCTGCATTGTAGCATTGTAGGGTCCTTTCGCATCTACTCACTAGCTGGTGGATTGCTAGTTCGCATAACTTTCCCGCTTAGTAGGCGTATTGTTAACGGTGTAGTGGTGAGTCCTTTAAGACTCCTTCCCATATGTGCCTGTCTACTAGTTATTCTAATAGTTTTAGACTAAATAATGACAAGCTAATCGGCCTATAAGATTTAGCCTGGGCATATGAATCACGCTCTGGCTTTTAACTATCTTTACAGTCTGCCAGCTGTTTGAGGTGTATGAAGGGGCAAGGTTTGCTCTGAGGATATCACATAGTGGTTTCCTCAGCGTTGCTATCCCCTTTTGTAGCATGACAGGATATATCTTGTCAGGACCTGGTGATTTGAATGGTTTGAACGTGTTAATTCCCCACTCAATGTTACCTGGTTTGATTATCGTTTTCGCTGTTTCCCAGTTCCATTTTGGAGCCCCTGTGTTGGGTAGGCTTAGGTCCTCGAAAACAGGAGTATTGCAGAACCCGGAAAGTGCGTTTGCAGTAATACCTGCAGGGACTCTTCTACCGAATCTGTGTATTTTTCATTCTTGGTCTGCAATAAGCCAATGTTCCCAGCGTGATCTTTGCTGAGCGTCTTGAATAAACGGGAGCTTGTGGATTCACTTTCTATATCCCCACAAATTTTTTTTTTGGCATTGTTATATGCATTTTGTAGTGCGCCCAATCACCGTTTCTCTTAGCTATGTTTAATAATCTTTTGGTGCGTTCCTTTGCCCTATCATGATCCTTGTTCCATCAGGTGACCCTGGTTGAGGTAAGTTTGGTAGTTCTTGGGCAGCTTGTTTCAAATGCAGTATTGATGGAATCCGTGATGCTTTGCACCATGAACTCTAACTCATGCGCTACTATTGGACAGTTCCCGATTCGGCTGGCTAGTATCTCTTTGTATAGGTTCTAGTCAGTTCTCCTCGGGTTTCTGTTTTGGATTTTTGCCTCACGAAAGAGAGAGGCAATACTGAAATGCCTTCGATTGCTTGCTCTTCGGTCTCCTCAGGTTTGGCGACGGTTTTTGCCGCCAGCGTTCTGAGGGTGACAGTTGAAAGGTCGAAGTGCAACTTCCTCCTTTCGCTCACCTTTCCCCAAGAGACCTTGTTCATCAGTATGATGAGGGCCAACGACTTGTTCTTCGCCAGTTGCGATATCGATCTTCGATATTCCCAGACAGTCCTTGAGCCGTGACTATAGGTTTGAATGTCCTTTGATGCTGCTTGGCTGTCTGAGCAGATGTATATATGCGCGCCATTTAGGTCCCTATCTAGGCATTCTCTGGCGCACATTTAAATTGCAATTGCTTCCACTTGGATGTCGTACCAAAGAGCCATGAAGCTACTGTGGTTTTGGTTAGGGCCATAAATACCTATTCCAGTACCTCTGTTATTCTTACCATCTGTGTACCAGGCTGATATTCCTCGAACAAACTCATTGACTCTCATCAAAGCCTTTTTGGGGTCCTGAATCGACATCTTAAATGGTAATTCGAATTCGAGCCTCCTAGACATGATGTCCGTCGGTTTTAACAGGAGGACCGGGTCGATTTGCTAAAGTATTTCTAAGTATCCTGTCCAGTCCCTCGGCAGTGTGGGTACATTCCTGAAATTTCGGCGAGGTGAGGCTTGTTCTTCTGCGTAGCAAATGCTTTGGATTATCGAGGCTTTAATGACCTCGATTCCTCTGAATTTATGCTCGTCTCTTGAAATCCCTTCGGTATTATAGCAAGCGCTAGTCCCGTCAGTATTTCGCTGAAGGTCCTCTTTGACGGAGGCCCTCCCCCCTCTCGGGGTTTTGTCGGTCTCTTTAGAGTCCCGGCGGTGTGCTGTCCCTCGACAGGTTTCGCTTCTGACATTAGTGCAGGGTATCGCGGATCGATGTTAGCCCGCTTTTTCTTTCTCTACCATTCCTATCCATACACCAGTAATAATCCCCCCCAATTCTGTCCATGAAATAACTTCTAGCTCCCTCATACTCCCCCCTAAATTCCTAATGTATTCTTTATCCTTCAAATATTACAGAAAGAAACAGTAATCTTATTTTGGACTTCATTTTTCTTAAGTATTTTTTCATTCCTTTATATTATATTCCACTTTAATACTCGACCTACACTCTTATAACCTAACCTCTTAATTACAATGCCTTAATAAAAGGATAAATTAAGCACTTGGTTATGTTTCACTATTAAGTGTTTAAGTGAGAAGTTAATTAATCGTACGATGCCTTATTTTCAATATCCATTTGAATTTGCCTCTAACTGTCAAATCAAAATCAATATAAACGTTGCTTTTGATTGCATACAACTTTCTTTAATAAAAGATTTCTTTTCTTCTCCGCAATTATTAATTTGACGAGAAATGGACGTCTACAGTCCCTTTGGTTGCTTCCTAGTTATGAGATCTTTTTAAACTGAGTATATATATTTTTTTCAACTTCCAGTTGCTTTAATATTTTTTCAGCACCTCATCTTCCAGCTTATTTATTACTGTCTTATTTCTTATATCTCTATATTATTTCACATTTTCCAATTCTATAATTCTATTATTTTTTTTTTCTTGTCCCATTTATTTGAATTAATTTCTTTTCTAACTCTTTAATATATTTTGTTCTATGGTCTTTTTTAGAGAAAAACCATCTTTATTGAAAATAGTAATTACATATAATTATAACAATTTTTGTAATTCGTCATCTTTTTTTTCTCCATGGCTATCGACCGTAGGTCCTTTCTATTTTAACCAATGCCGCAAAATTATAATGTATATATTTTATTGAAACCATAGTTGCTCTCTCTTTATGCAACCATACACTCATACTCCATACATTAAAATCGACTTCATTCAATTCAATAATTTACATATCACTCGAAAATTGTTCAATAACCATTTACTTCACTTCTCTCTCACAATAACCCACGCTTACCTTCCACCCATTTTAAATGCTCCTATACTTTAAAAAATAAATCCTAAATACTGGAATTTTTTAACCCTTCCAATGACCTTCCATTCCAATATTCCAATTCTTTCACTCTTCCCTCCCTTATACATGTATATGTATATATATATATACATATACATGTACATATATATATATATATATATATGTACATGTATATGTATATATATATATATATATATATATATATATATATATATATATATATATATATATAAAGTGATAATTGTGTTTGTGGTGGTTGTAAATAACCTATGTTATTTGAGTGCATAGCGTGTAACCGATGTGAAAGATGAGAAATCTAAAATAACAGCTTGCAAGTGTTTATGCTTAAAAGAGAAATCAAGGAATTAAAAATAACAGTAAAACAACAGGATAAAGATCTTCAGAATAAAAATTTAATTATAAAAGGTTTAACCTCGAATATGAAAATTTTTAAAATAAATTAAACACACAAAATTTAAAGAAACTGTAGCCAATCTGTCAGCGAGAAGATAAAGCGAAATTCACCAGACATGAAAATAAATATAGTTACCTATGCTAATGTTACTAATATAAATAATTTATATATCACAGGGCTGGTGGCTTTAGAGAAAACTTACACACAAATTTCTTAGTGGCAATTTTTATTTATATTTTTATGTCGAATAAATTGCGAACAATTTTAAACTTATATATAAAACTATATATTGTTTCATTTTAAATTTGGCTTATTTTGTATTATATGTGTATGTTTTTCTTATTTCTCCATATCTGTATCACGTATAAAAAATAACAATATTGTACTGCTCACAAAACCCTTTTATTAAATTATTAAATTATATTAAAATCAATTAATATGATTGAAATCAATACCATTTACGTAATATGATACCCATTTAATTTGTGTACCGTTCATTTCATTTTAGTATTTATTTTTAGCAGTTTAGATGCAATTGCAACTTAACAACAATATGGACTAATGGATTAAAATGTGGATCAATTTGAAATAACACTTTTAGCTTTGATCATGCAAATGGAATCCTATTATGGATAAAAACGAGGTCCATTAACGAATAAAGAGGATTAGTTCGCGTGTCGTTCATTTCTGTTTTTTGTATTTATTTATAACCGTTTATACGGCTTATAAATGCAAGTCAATAACAATATGAACTAATGAATTAAAATCGTCACATTTCATCTAGCTTTAATCATACAAATTGAAATAAATTCATTATTTTATGGATAAAATTACATGACATCCATTAATGTAATGAGTTAAAATTTTATAATGTTTTCAAACGTTCAGGGAATCACAGACGTAAATCCCTTTTGTTTTAATTTAATTATAGAAAATCAAAAATCATATTATCAAAAAATGTAATGGATCATCATATTTAAATGATTTGGTTCCTATACACATTGAAATGCACTAAGTGCGAATAAATTAACAAAATATTGGGTAATATCGTGACAACAAAATGTCAGGATAATTTAGAAAATTACTATTTTAATATGGCGCACAGTGTGCCAAATCCGAGCGCGAACGCCAGGGGGGGAAATTTCGAGAAAAAAACATATTCACTGAATTGTAGATACATGAAACCCTTTGAATCTTGCATTTTTATATTTTTAACCATCTGTATTATTCGCAATTAACGCTTAAACTTGATCGATTTAGAAAACATCAATTTTACGACATTTCACGCGCAATGTTAAATAATTTATTACATAGATTGTACTATACTGTACTTTTAATATAATAATATACACAATTGTTTATAACATAATACTGTGCATTATGGTTAAAAATTATGTCTAAATATTTTAGAATAAAAGTTAAAAATATTTGAATATTAATAATATTTTAAATACAAATTTTAACTTTAGATAGAGTTATATAAAAATCCTAACTCGATGCGGTTTGGGAGTATAACCAAAAATTAGTTCAATGTTTTCTCTAACTGCCCTCAATATTTCGTATCTCCACTCCTGCATATTTTGGGTCTTTTTGATTTTTTAGGTCGAGCGAGCCCGTGTGCAGTATCGCGGAGTCGAGCATACTATTTTCAAGCAGCACACACAAACAAAACATAAACACGCACTTAAAACGCACCTGTAAATATTCAAAAAAATTAGAACAGTTACAGAAAACCCAGACAAATGTTTATATGATAGTGTCAATCCTCATAATTTTGGATTTTCTGAAAAAAAAAATATTAATCAGAATATTTATAAAATTTGTCTAATACTGTAGAACGAAATTATTTATTTGGTAATATGTATTTTATTTACTTACTTATTTAAAATAGAAAATTATTAGTATCCTCATCAGTCTCTTCGTAGTTAGTGCCATTTGTGTCCGTTTCACAAATAATAAAAAATTTAGCGTCTGTAGGTAGTTGTTTTTTATAAAAATAATTTTACATCGCTTCTCAAACACGATATGATACTGAAGAGGATTAAATTGAAAAGGATACTTAATTGTTTATAACATAACACTATATATTATAGGTAAAAAATCAAGTTTCTAAATAATTTGGAACAAAAGTTATAATATTTTAAATATAAATTTTAATTTTAGAAATTGTTACAAAAAACAGAGTTCTAGAATTCGCCTAAAGTTTCGTTTCTCCACAGGTGCATATTTGGGGTCTTTTTATTTTTTTATTCGACGGTACCTATAAACATTGGGTCGAGCGAAACCGTGTTTAATTTTAGAAATTGTTTTATAAAAAAATAGAAATATCACCAAAAATTACTTTAATATTTTCTTCAACTACCCTCAAAATTTCGTATCTCCACTGTGCTGCTTGTTTAAGGGTGTTGTGACATTCTTTTACTAGTCTTGAGGTGATCTTGTGACCACTCACTGCTAGTATTGCTGCCCTACTGTCTGTAAGGATTTGGATGTTCCTATCACGGATGTCTCGGTGTAGGATTTCTTTCACCCCTTGGATGATGCCAACGATCTCTGCTTGCAGAGTAGTTGTGTGCTTCTCTAGGGGTATAGCTAATGAGAGGTTCATTTGTTGCGAGTAAATTCCTGCCCCGGATCCTCTTTTGGTTTAAGAACCATCGGTGTAAATTCGGAGGGTTTCCCCACCCTCTACACTCCCGGTTCCTCTTTTTATCGATACATTATAGGGTCTATTGAAGACGTAGCAGGGTGGCAAATTGTCTGTCTTCCTTCCAAGGAAGGGTGTCTTTTTGACAGCCTCCTCTAAAAGGTGACAGTGTCTGCCAGTCCTGCCTCCTTTGTACCAGAGTCCAACTGAGTTTAGGCGCAGTGCTGCCGCCGTGGCCATCTCCTCTACGTTGTTCGCATTGCTCCGGTCTGGCTCTGGGCCACCAAACCAGTGCTCCATAGATTAGCATTGGTCTTACTACCGCTGTGTACAGCCAAAGTGCTATCTTGGGAGATAGCCCCCATGTCTGCCCCACAGCCCTCCGGCATTTCCAGAAGGAGACGCATGCTTTTTTACATTTCATTTTGAGATGTGGTTCCCACGTCAGCTTGCCGTCGATGATCACTCCCAGGTATTTGACTTCTGATGACAATGTCAACTGGGTGTTGAGAAGCTTAGGAAGCTTTAGCTTACCTAGTTTCCTTTTCTTTGTGAAGAGGACCAATTCAGTCTTTGACGGGTTTATGGTCAGAAACTGGTCGTTACACCAGTGTTCGATTATTTTGAGGGCTTCCTGCATCAAGCTGCATAGCACCGTCTCAAATCTGCCTGTTAGCAGGATGGTTATGTCATCTGCATATCCTATGGTGTGGAAACCATTGTCGATAAGTCGCCGTAGTAGGCTGTCAACAACTATGTTCTACAGGAGTGGTGAGAGTGGCGTTTCCTACATTTACTGTGGCTGCCCTATTCTCCAGCATGCTTTTGATCCATTCATTAACTGTGGGGTTCACACCATGCGTGGAGAGAGCAGTTTCCATTTTTCTGAAGGTCGTTTTATCAAAAGCACCTTCTATGTCAATGAACACGCCCAAGGTGGACTTTTTGTTGTCCAGAGATCTTTCGATTCGGTCTACAACAGTGTGCAGAGCCGACTCCGTTGATTTTCCCTGAGTGTATGCATGTTGGTTAGCGTGGATCGGATTCGTAATCAAAGCCGTCTCGCGAATTAATCTTTCGCACAATTTCTCTAACGTTTACAGGAGAAATGACGTTAGACTAATTGGGCGGTGTGATTTGGCTAGTGTATAATCTATACGACCAGGTTTCGGTATGAAGATAACTTTTACTTCTCTCCATGCTAGAGGGATGTATCTGAACGCAATACATGCCCTGAAGATTTTGGCTAGGTGGGCTGATAATATGTCCAGTCCCCATTGGAGGAGGGCCGGGAATATACCGTCCAAGCCTGGCGCTTTAAATGGTGAGAAGCTTTTGATTGCCCAGGTTATACGTGTCCCTTTCGTGACCAACCTTCATCGGAGGTGTTCGTACATCCTGGGAAATGGGTGTTGATGAGAATCTCAGCTGCTTCCGAGAGGTTAGAAGAGTAACTTCCATCCTCTCGTTTTAGGCAATCTGGTTGTCGTGAGGGATCCTTGGAGAGGATTTTTTTGAGCCTTGCAGGTGCCGAGGTGGTTTCAACCGCCTCACAAAAAGACCTCCAGGTTGCCTTATTAGTTTTTTGTAGTCTTGTTGGATGTTTTTATAGACCATCCAGTCCGACTGTTGTTTAGATTTCTTTGCTTTATTAAAGGATTTTCAAGCAGCTCTTCATGGTCGAGTTCTCCGCACCACCAGGGTGTGGTGTTCTTGGAGTCTTCCACCTTTCTCGCAGGGCAGGAGTCCTTATATGCTTTTATAATGGAGTGTTGAAACGTATTTACATAGGCTTCAATGTCTTCCACTGTATTAAGTTGGCCGGTAGCTTCGCAAGTTCGCAGACTCCGCGAGAGGTTGTCTATGTAGGCATTCCTGTCCGTTACTCTCGGGTTGCGAAAGTAACGTGTTTTCTTACCGGTTGTATGTGTTAGTTTATATTTGATCCACCTATGATCTGACATTGAAACCGACGGTGATACATGCCAGTCGTGGATTTTGTTTGAGATACCGCTAGTCGCCAATGTAATGTCTATTACAGTTTGGCTCCGAGTTGTCACGAAAGTGGGTTCAGAGCCTCGGTTTAGTATTTCTAAATTGTTACAAATGATGAATTCATGTAGTGACTTACCTCTGTTGTTGGTGTCCACGCTGCCCCACATGATATGGTGTAAGTTAGCGTCGCAGCCAATGACGAGGTGAAGTTTCTCCGTCTCACAGTGTAGCACAAGTTGCTCCAGCCCCCTGGTTGGTGCGGGGGCGTCGTGAGGGAGGTAAACTGACGCGAGGATGGTGTCTGTGATGTCATAAGATAGGATGTTATGTGCTTAGGTATGTAAATACATGATCTAGGCTTATTATTTGTGGGATGTGTAAATATGTTCCCATTTAACTTACCAAATCTACAAACCCTGGATTTAACAATCCATGGTTCTTGGATGACGGCTATTGTGTCCTGCATAGTGGCGAGGTGGCGGCAAAGGGTTGCCACGGCCGCCCTACAATGATGCAGGTTACACTGTATCACCTTTACGGCTGTGAAAGCTCCTC
Source organism: Ontholestes murinus (assembly GCA_963969525.1). Lineage (NCBI taxonomy): Eukaryota > Metazoa > Arthropoda > Insecta > Coleoptera > Staphylinidae > Ontholestes > Ontholestes murinus. The sequence goes on along the minus strand of CAXAKX010000594.1, from coordinate 124,530 downwards.
TGGGATGGAGGTGACGCACTCCTGGCACTCTGGCCTTCCTTCTGCGCTTTAGCTCGGCTCCACAAATGCGCTTCCTTTTTGGGGGTTGCTTCTGTGGGCCAGCTTCTTTTGTGGTGACGGGTGCATCAGTTGACCTGCCCGCAGCCACTGTTTGTTGCGGGGAATCCAAGGACTCACCCACATTTATTGTCTTTTTCGTAGTAGCAGGTTGATCTTGCGACCTGCCTGCTACTACCGTTGTTTTATTTATTTTATTTTTGTCCATGCTAATGGATAGTACTTCATCCCTTTGGCTAACCACCCGCCACGGAGCCCGCACTGGGGACGTCGATAATCGATCGCAAGGGCTACCAAAGGGATATAGTCACCAAGGACGGGTTGCACTCGAACGGGTGCCTGGCACATGTGCTGGGTCCGTTGAGCACCCCTCCGCTCCCAGGGGCTCACCCTGTCGTAAGTCTGACCTTACAACGCAGCCGATTGATCGGAGTGGGTTAGTTCCGACCGCCCGTTTAGGGAGACTCAGCCACCAGGTTCCCTTTGTGCTCCGTTACGGGTCTCCACGCACGGCACAAACACGCGGGTAGCCTTGTGCACAACATCGCATCGTGGCCATAACAATGCGCGGTTGACCTGTTATTCGTCTGGATCCTCATGTCATGCCACATCCCGGCTATATTCGCTATATTCGAGACTCAGGAAAGAAAACAAATTATCTATGGTGGATCCGCTATCGTTCCACTTGTGAACGGAAGTATGTTAATATATTGTCTCAGGAACGACTATTTGAAATTGCAGCTATTGAGTTGACTAATGTAAATAACGGTTTTGATGCTTTCTATTTGTATTATCCTTCAATTATAGAGGGCGCTGAAACAATAAACTTTTTAGGTGTTAGGCTGGAAAGCGCATGTTTAAATATTTTAACATTCACGACATTCTATGTATGCAAACATTTGTGTTTCACTATATCAACAAGGAGCTTTTTAATGAATACAACAATTTTCATAATTATGCAACACGGCATGGTGAAAATTATGAGCTTCCAATACATGGACTATAATGTAATGAAGCTTTAGAACTTCTTCATATTAAAGATGCTAGACATATTAAATTGTTTAAAATCAACCTGTTTGAATATCTATGTGAAATGGCACAATAAACAATGGCAGAATTTATCAAATAACTTTTACTTCCTTTTGTAGTAATTTTTACTTTTCTTTTTTGACGCTTTTTTTTTTTTGTTGTATTTGTGTAATTTTATATATGTATATACAAAAATGATTTTTGAAAAATCAGACAGTGTCGAGAAATGTGAGTCATATTTAGTTCTGTGTACTGTGGTTTTATGTAGCATATTTCTATAGTATTTAATTATATCGTTGATTTAAATTATTACAATACTTCAATCAACGATTGTATGTACTGATATCGGCGTTGAGACGATAAATGCTGGGGAATTTGAGCGAACATCCGCTCGCGTAAAATTTCAGTCACGGGAAACGAGATCGATACAGCGGTTACTCATAAATACGTGTATTGCCTATATAGTAAATAAATACCCCTGTTATACTACACAATTTTTGTTTAATGTCATTTAAGAAGAAGATATTAATTATTCAATGTAACGCTTCGCCTATCAGTTGGTCACAGCGGCATAATATGAAGAATCTTTATATTATGCCGACGAGGCCAGGATGTCAGTGTCGCAATTTCTCATGAAATAATTCACCGTGCGTATATTTCAGGAAATGGTAACTTGAAATGACTCACCCTCGATCATAAATTTTGCGTCATGTTTAATGCTTATCGACCGGTCTTTATATTATGCCGCTGTGGCCAGTTTCAAACAAATCGTGCCGAGAGATTGAAACGAAAAATAAACATGTGCAATTAATTCATTGTCGTGTTTTTATGTCTCCACTCGTACAAATAATTAATAATCGATGCTTCCCGCATCTATGTATTTATCAACTGATTGGGTGAAAATGAAAGGGGATGGATACATATGATGTTTACAGGTTAGACACTATCAAACCCAACCAGCATGTACTCCGTGAGCCGCGTGTTATCCCACACGCTCGTCAAAATACGGATCAGCGTGATCGGACTAGTTTAGGTTTAAGCCGCAACTCCATTCAACACCACTGGCAGACATGCATGCAGCATTTTATCACCCCAGCAGCACTTTACTGTGGATGTCGCGATAGGCGGGGAATAGAGGGGTCATTTTCTAGGTGACTCGATTAAATACATGTGTTAACTGATGAGGCTGTTATATGTTGAAAATTCATATTCACTTGTTTAGTTGTGGAAGTAAAACACTTAAATTTTCAAAACACTTTATTATTGCTTTTTTGAAAACGCAACAATTGTTTCGCCACACTGTGGCTTCTTCAGGCGAAGAAATGGTAACAATAAAAGTTTGTGACAGGTTTATATAGTAATTGCTGTGGGGGGTAAGGGGGTTGGGGTATTATTCTTTATTTGATTTATGTTAAGTAGTAGTGACCGATTGATGTCCGTTTGGTCGTTTAGCAGAAGGCCCGTGTTTTTTCTTTTATTAATTTCTAGATTCTCTAGTAGGTCTAGTTTCTTGCTTTTTCTTTCTTGGTGTGAAATTTTGAATTCTTCATTGAAAGAATGTCCTTCGTCCAGCAGGTGGTTAGCATATGTGGATGTCCTTTTATTGTTGATATATGCGGCGCGATGTTCTTTAATTCTGTCGATGAAAGCTCGTCCTGTTTGACCGACATAAGTTTTGGGGCAGTCTCTGCAAGTCAACATATATACTCCACTACGTTTTGTTTTGATATTAGGATCTTTATTGTTTTTTTATAAAATTGCCTAAATTGTTGTTTGTTTTAAATGATGTTTGTATATTTTTCTTTTTTAAACAGTTAACTATTTTTAGTGATGCTGGTCCTAAATATGTTAAAGAAGTAAAATTATTTTGTTTTTCTTTAATCACGGGGTATATTGAATTTAATGTTTGTTTCTTTTTCTTTTTATTTAAAATATTGTTAATTAATTTTTTTAGAAAATCCATTAGAATATGCAATTTGGTGAATGATATTTAGTTCTTTGTCATAATTATGTTTATTCATCGGGACGTTGATTAATCTATGTACCATACTATTATATGCAGCCATTTTATGGGGTGTTGGGTGAAAGGACTTATTATGTATAGTTGTGTCTGTATGAGTTGGTTTTCTAAAAATTGCAAAATCGTGTATATTATTTATTCTTGTTATTGTTAAATCGAGAAAGTTTATTGAATTATTTGTTTCTTTTTCCATTGTGAATTGTATGGTTTTATGTAGACTGTTTAGTTCCTTAAGAAATAATTATAATTGCCTATTTGTACCTGTAAATGCCACTATTATATCGTCCACATATCTGTACCAATATATGCACTTTTTGAAAGTTGGGAATTTAGGTATTTGTTTTTCTAAGTGATTCATGAAAATTTCGGCCCTTAGCGGGCTTAGTGGGTTTCCCATCGCTAGGCCGTCCGGTTGGGTGTAAAAAGATTCGTTGAATTGTAGGTAATTTTGTGAGATTATGATGTTTAAAAGATTTGAAATTTTCGAGATTATAATCGGATTGGCCTGATTATCTGTAAGTAATCCTTCGACAATTTTAACAACTTCTAAGGGCGGTACGTTGGTAAATAGGTTTTTAACGTCGAATGATACAAATTTGCAATTTGACGGTCACCCTATTAGACCAGTTGTTTCCTACGTAAATGCCCACTCCACAAAAATAGCTAAAAGCCTTAATAAACACATTATTAAACATTCAAATTTCACCTCAACCTTTTCCGTGAAAAACAGCCTAGAATTAATTAATAAAAGCAAAGATATTCAACTACCGTCAAATTGCAAATTTGATAAACTAAAAAAAGTAAAAAAAGTAATTAAATAATCTAACAATCAAGTTTATAAACATCTGCAGACATGTGTTTCGAACTATCGATCTTATCAGTACACCTTTAATTTAAAATTGATCTTAAATACAAATAAAAATAATTACTAAAATAATATAATGAAGAGTGAAAACTTACTCAGTCATGTACAGCAACTGATATAATAATGAAATCTTAAAGACCGATGGTCCGAATTTACACCTGAGATGGATTTTTGAATTCTAAAGAAATAATTACGTTCTGGATCAAGAAAATACCAACTTATGCATTATTTAATAATAAAATGTATTAAAGTCTTTTAGGTCGTTGTAGAAAATTAATATTTTTGTAAACTGTTTTTCGAAAAAATACAAAACATAATAAATGTCTTTATTTGCATAATAAACAAAGAAAATTGTACACAAAGACAAAAAGAATGATAACTAAGTAACTTAATAAATAGTAGAATAAATAATATAATGCCAAAAAGTGAATATTATACAAATCCTAAGGTCGGATTCAGCTTTGAGTAAATCCTCAATGCTGCTCTTCCATCCAAACCTTCCGAAATGGGAATTCTTATTATAATTTTTAAACTATTATTTATTATCAAATTAATGTATATTAATAACAAAATATTGTCTACCTGTTTCATTTTCCATTAGTGGAAGTTAGTTAGGGCTTGCTAAATGAAATAACCTCGTTTGATCTATTTTCGTGTGCGATACAGGATACTTTAAATTGCAGCAGTCCATCGGCGCAATTTAATTCTCTTGTAACCCTAATTGTTATTTCCAATAACGTCGCAGGCGAGCATTATAAACTTAATTTACCGCAAAGTGGAGAGTTAAAAGCATAGGTGCAGATGACGTTGAATATCGGAGATCGGAGTTTGTGTAGGAGTTGTGTAAAGTGTAAAATCAGATTACCTGCCTTCCTGGCTAATCGAACTATCCTTTGATATCGGAGTACAGGGAATTGATTAGCGGATGCTTTAACAACTATAATATTTCATAATTGAATGATTTACCAGGTATTACCTTAGTTTCTGACCCTGATGGAGAAATTAGCTGTCACGAGCGTCCATTAGTATTCATCGCCCAATTATTTAGATCCTCCACACATTTCATAAACCCTAATTTAAACTGTAATATTTCTCCGAAATATTACAGAAATAAACTGTAATTTCATTTTCGCTTGTCCAAAGTATTTTTTCTTTACTTTCTTATTGTTTCTATTTTGTTTCAGGCTATTTCTTCTCTAAACGTCCGTTTTCAGTATTCCACATTCCATTTTAACACTCGACCTATACTTCTCTGACGCTACTTCTTAATTCCGACGCCTTATACTTAATCTTTATTTGAATTTCTCTCTAACTCTCAAATCAAAATCAATATAAATATTGCTTTTGGTTGCATACAACTTTCTTTGATAAGATTAAGGGTTGTTTATAGATAAGTTGTTGATAAATTTTATGTTCTTCGCATTTATTAATTTGACGCGAATTGGACTTCTATTTTTAAGCTGAATGGATATATTCTTTTAGTTGCTTTAATACTTTTTCAACACTTTTCAACCACTGCAGCAATACTGTCTCCTACAGACTCGCACAACTCAGGATCTTTCTCCTGAATTAAATTGATAGTGAAATCCATGAGTATTTAAATGTTTTATGCAATGACGCGAATTTTCGATGAATATATTTTATTGAATTGGAGTTTAAAAGAATAATAAATTATTTACAGACCTCCTGAAAAATAATATAATTAAAAATTATTTCTGTTGATTTCTGTTAATACTTATAATTTTATTTCTCATACCTCAAGACTGAGAAAATAATAATTATAGATATAATTAATCAATACATATAAATAATTCAAAATAGTAATTTATTACATATCTCTTCCACCCCAGAAGGGGTATGTATTTCTAAAATTTGATACCGCATAGAAAATATACAATAATACGATATCTATGAATCGGTGGAATTTATAGATTAAGTAGGAAAAAATAATCTTTATTGGCATATAATAATACAATAATAATACTTATGATAATTTCCTTCATTTTTCCTTCTCCCGCTACAATTTCATCAGAGTAGTTATCCCGGCATCATCTTCCCCCATTCATTCAGTCACTTTTCTATTTTTTTCCCACCTATTCCTCACACACTACAGACGTCTTAGAATTATTATCTTAAAATCGTCTAATAGCGTCATTAGTCGATGCAACGAAAAATAGAAATAATAAAAAAATATTAAACACGTGCTGAGTATTTAAAATTAATATAATATAAAAAGTTTGTAAGTTAATCTTTGTGCGTGTACGATTATATTTTATATTAGTGTAATACAATTTCTTAAAATTCTAGCAATTATTTTCTTCTGTAGATAGTAAATTTTATTTTTGTTAATTATTACGTTTTTCATAAAGATAAAATAAACTGCCTGAATAGAATCTTTTACCATAACATTTAAACCAACGTGTATTTATTATTAATAATAATATTTATTTATAACAAGATATTTTCTACAACACTAACATTTTCCATTAATGCAAGCAAAGGTTTGCTTAATGAAATAACCTCGTTTGGCGTATTTTCGTGAGCGGTACAGGAACAACTTTAAATCACAGCAGTCCATCGGCGCAATTTAATTTACCTGAAACCGTAATTGTTATTGCCGATAACGTCGCGATTATAAACTTACTTTACCACAAAGTGCAGAGGTAAAAGCATAGGTGCACTTGAATATAGTAGATCGGGGCTTGTGTAGGAGTTGTGTAAATCAGATTACCTGCTCTCATGGCTAATCGAACTGTCCTTTGATCTCGGAATATAGGGAACTAGCGAAACCTATTATATTTCATAATTGAATGATTTACAAACTATTACCTTAGTTTCTAACCCTGATGGATAAGTTAGCTGTCACGAGCGTCTATTAGTACTCAGTGGAAATTCATGCTTAAAAAAAAGCTTTAGCTGATAATAATTTAAAAAAACGTAACGCACGTATAACTATAAAGCTATATATATATAACTATATATTGTAAATTATATAAACGTTCGACAAGGTTTCTCTGAAATAACCCCTTTATCTCCACTACTCTATAATATTTTCTGCTTTGACATTTACAATCCTGATCCTCTTTACTTTAATCCCTTTAAATATCTCCTACCCTACGCGGAAACAGTGTCTTAGTTTCCATGCACCCACAGTATCAAATCAACTTGCATTAATACTCGTTTGCATATGGCTAAAAAAATCAATCTTCACAAATCCCAGGCCCTTGCTAAAATAATAAGTCTCCAATAATGATATTCTTATATTTATTTTTTTCTAGTTTTACTGTTAGTTATGTCCATTAATTTTATAAGCATTTATAAATTGAGAAAAAAATTCTTTACAAATTAGTTTTGTCCTGATTTACAGGAACTAGGCATAAGTTAATTGAATCAAAATATTTTGTAATTAAAACCCCGGTGGTGATTGGATTGGTGTCCGACCGCCACCATTCGCCATTGGTATTGGCTGCCTAAAGTGACCGGAGCTTTCCCTATATACGAAGTATATATAGGGAAAGTATTGTGATCGTGATTTTTTTTTAAAAAAATTTTGCGGAAATATCCGTTTTGAGGCAATTAAACTAATTTCTGAAAAAAAAAAAAATGGTGATGTGGCTCGAAAACGCAAAATGGCTATTCTCATAATGTTTGAGTAAAAAATAGGGAAAGTACTATGATGGCCACATCACCATTTTTAAACAGAGTATCATCCGACAGCAATATAGTAATACTGGACACATTAGGAAAAAATTAAAATAGAAACACGTTATGATTATTTGGAATAGTAGTAATTGTTTTAAATTATAAAATTTTAAACAATTATTGCAAGATAATCAAATATTTTAACGCAGATTTAAATTACCTCAAAAAATGGTGATGTGGCCATCATAGTACTTTCCCTATATTTTTCTCGAAAACTATGAGGTTTAGGCAAAAAGGCTATTCTTATTAATTTGTTCAGTTAGAAATTCTCTACAATTACTGTTAATATATATTTCATGTAACTCCTATAGTTTATTGGTAATTGGCAAAAAATGTCAAAATTTTCAATTTTTTTTTCTCGAAAACAAATTTTTTTTAATGAAAAATATGTTTAAATAGAACTTGTTTATCTTCTCATCTCCTTGAACTTTTGTTTAAAAAGTTTTGTAATATTTTTTACATTAACGAAAATATCGCAAAAAACAAACAACGGCCTGAAGTAAACACCCACTTCCGGTTTATGAATGTTTACCAAAAGCTTTTCAGTTCCAGTTTTTAACGATAAAACCTTAAGTTTAATGTTTCATCTCAATCGGATCATTCGTTTTTGAGATACAGCGCCCACGGACAGACAGACAGACACACACCAGACACAAAAAAAAAATTTCCAGAAATTAGTGTAATGGACTCAGGGGACCCCAAAACGGATAATTCCGCAAAAAAATTTTTCAAAAAAAATCACGAAAACAATACTTCCCCTATATACAGGGTGAGTTTTTTTCGATGTTCTCTATGGGGATCTCGGAAACTATAAGAGATAGAGAAACGGTTAAATGGGGAAAGAAGTGTAGATTTATGAGACGAATTAAATTCCACTTTCAAAGTTTTCAAAAAAGTCAAGGGTAACTAGATATTTTGAAAAAAGTAAAAAGTGTCAATTTTTTCAAATCAATATATCTCGGATTTTATAACAGGTAGAAAAAAACTGTAAAGAACAAAGTTTTAGATAATTTTATGCAGATTAATAAAAAATAATCAGAAAATTTTTATCGCCATTATTTTCCGAGATATGACGCAAACTTACATTTTTTTAAATGGAAACCATAGTTGGCTGTGACCTCATTCAAAAGGTAATTTTTTTCTCTTTAATCCAATATGGCATACGACATAGTTATTTCTAAAAATGAGTGAGTTATAGTCATTGTAATGCGCGGATCTCGCGACTTTATTCAAAATTACTAATACCGGAAAATTACATGAAAAAAAACGGTTGTGACACTGACATTTACTTTTTCTATACCTACTTGATAATACACAAAAAAACGAATAAACGTGAAATCGACGTAAACATATGTATTGCGCGGATCTCGCGACTTTATTCAAAATTACTAATACCGGAAAATTACAGAAAAACGGTTGTGACAGTGACATTTACTTTTTCTCAATACATACTTGATATTACACAAAACAATGAATAAACGTGAAATCGACGTAAACATCCCGCCCCCCATTGAATGCCAAGCATTCAATTAATCATTATTCACCACACTATCACTTGTATCAAGGGCGCACAGTTTCACAGAAGGGCGCACATATGAGCCGGAATTGGTGCGAACAGTCGCGCTCCGAATTACTCCGTCCGGTCCTGGATGAACAGCCTCGACACGTCCCAGTTTCCATAACAGCGGTGGTGTGTTATCCTCCTTGATAACAACGAGTCGTCCAGGTTCGATGTTGGCGGTGTTTTTCTGCCACTTGGTCCTTTTGTGGAGCTCGGACAGGTACTCCCGTTGCCAACGACTCCAGATATGTTGGCGTAGCTTTTCCACGAACTGCCACCGAGACAGCCTGTTTGCAGGAACGTCGCTTATATCCTGGTTGAGCGGTGCGGTGATTGCATCACCAATGAGAAAATGTCCAGGGGTTAATGCAGCTAAGTCGTTCGGATCCTCAGACAGCTGGCACAAAGGACGTGAATTCAATACAGCCTCTATTTGCGTTACGAGAGTATGTAGCTCGGTGTAAGTCAGAAGAGCATTCCTGACAACTCGATGTAGATGATGTTTTACACTTTTGACCGCGGCCTCCCACAGGCCTCCGAAGTGAGGAGCATGCGGCGGTATAAAAGTCCATTTAATATTTTGGGTTGTGAGTGCGGTCCTTATCTCGTCTTCAGCATCCCGAAGAAAAATTCCTAATTCCCTCAAAAGGTTTCGGGCGCCGACGAAGTTGGTAGCGTTGTCGGAAAAAATCTCAGCGACGCATCCTCGGCGCGATATAAGTCTATGGAAGGCTGCGAGGAATGCTTCCGTGGTGAGATCCGCGACCACTTCAATATGCGCGGCTTTTGTTGCGAAACACACGAATACGCAGATATACACCTTCGTAGTTCTTTTAGACCGACGAGAACCATCCTTAATAATAAAAGGCCCGCAGTAATCAACGCCGCATTTTAGAAAGGGGCGAAATTGCTGTGTTCGGTATAAAGGTAGAGCTCCCATGATCGGAGCGTCGAATCGGGGCCGAGCGCGGACACACCGAATACATTTCCGAACCACTTCACGTGTCACGCTTCTGCCGTTCAGTGGCCAGTATTTAGTTCTGACGGCGGCGAGGGTTCCCTGAGTTCCTGTATGTAATTGCACATTATGAATGTCCCTTATAATTAGCTTCGTTAGCTGGTGGTTGCCTGGTAATACGATCGGGCACCGACGAGATAAAGGCATGCTAGATTCCACTAACCGCCCGCCCACTCGTAAAATTCCATCGGTGTCGATAAATGGATTTAAGCAGGTAAGGCGGCTTGACTTTCGCACTGTCCCACCCTTGGTTAACGAGTCCAGTTCATTTGTGAAGGAGTATCGCTGCAGGTGGCGGATTATAGTGTTGGTTGCCGCCTCTAACTCCTCGGTGGTGAATGGGCCACTTCTCTTCATAGCAGGGCGTCTTAGGGCATCCTTAAACCGCAGTATGTACGCCATTGCTCGTACTGTTTTATGGAAGGATGAGCAGATTGGAATTACGTCCTCAATTTCAATCGAAATAATTCCACATTTGACTTCCGGCTGTTCAGCAGTTGGCACAAATGTGACAGGGGCTTGTTCACTCAACAGGAAGGCGGGTCCATTCCACCACAACGTTGAATGGTTTAAATCCGACGGAGATAATCCGCGGCTAATGAGATCGGCGGGATTTTCATGTGTCGCGACGTGGTACCAATCGGAAACGTCACTCAATGTCTGGATTTCACCTACGCGATTGGCCACGAACGTTTTGAATTTTCGCGATTCGGACTTAATCCATGAAAGCACGATGGTAGAATCTGAATAATAATAATGTCTCACAAATTTAGTGTCTAAGGTGGAACACACGCGATCACACAACTCGGCTAGTAATACCGCGGCGCAAAGTTCGAGACGGGGAATGGTGGTTGACTTTACCGGTGCAACCCGAGATTTCGCACACAACAAGCGGGAAGAGGTTTTTCGTCCATATCTAACAGATACTATGTACACACATGCTCCATATGCATTCTCGCTGGCGTCGGCGAATCCATGAAGCTCGAATGATTCAGCGCCTACCTGAACTACATTTCTGGGAATAGCGAGGTCCCTCACCAGTTGCAGCTCATTAGCATACCGTGTCCACCTGTCGAGGTACAGGGCAGGTAGAGGATCGTCCCATCCGCACTTCATCCTCCATAAATCTTGGATTAAGATTTTTGCGGTGATGATTAGCGGGCCGATTAATCCTAGCGGATCGTAGATGCGGGAAATCTCACTTAGAATTGTCCGTTTAGTGAATACGCGCGCGGAAATTTCACTGCACTTATAACTTAGACAGTCATTATGAGTGTTCCATACGGTTCCGAGGGTGGTCACACAGTCATTGAGCCCGCGAGTCAGCACTGTTACTGAGTCATTAATGTTCGTGCGGAAGCACTCAAACATGGCGGGGTTATTGCTTGCCCACTTTTTAAGTTCGAATCCACCTTTTCCGAGAAGAGTGGAAACTTCGTCACGAATAACAGTCAATTCTTCAATCGAATTCCCACCTGTTATTAGATCATCAACGTAAAAGTCTCTTAAGCACACTTCGCTGCCGACCGGAAAATTACTGCTCTCAATTTTCGCGAGTTCGCGCACTGATTTAATCGCCAGATATGCTGCGGGAGCGGTTCCATATGTGACCGTGGCCAACTCATATGACACTAGGTTGTCTTCTGGATGTTCACGCCACCAAATCCGCTGGTACTTCCGGTCCTGTTTAGCTAGCCTTCTTTCCAGCGCGAAAAATCTATGTTTCGCCGATACACTGGATTCTGCTAACCCTTTTGCATCGGTTTTAAAGGGCAGGTCCACCTCAAACCGACCACAAGGCAATCTCGTACTTGTCTTTTCAAAATGTTTCTCACATTCACGATCCTCGTATGTACTTGTTGTATGCTTGAAATTCTCAATTTCCCAGAATCGTGACACTAGTTCGTTGAGGCCCACGAAACCTACCGTCGCACAGTGGGTGGTTTGCACCTGCGGTAACTGACCTGCAACTATCCAGCCGAAGTGAGTACTTATTAGCGTCAATGGACCCATGGGGATGTGACGCCCGTTTACGATGTCGTAATAAAGGCCTGCCCCGATGAGCAGGTCAATTTCTTGCGGTTTGTGGAATGACGGATCGGCAAGTTGAATCCCCGCGGGGGGCGTTAATCCCCGGATATCCATTTTATGATTCGGAATTTTATCCGTTATTTTGTGCATTATTAACGCGTTCATTGGTGTATTGTAATCGGACACACGTGATTGCACAACAAATGTTCCCATTTCTTTAATGTCGGTTCTTGAGCCTCCGACTCCGACGATGGGCGTTGACAAGGAGCGCCTTGTCAAATCAATTTTCGCAGCACATTTCTCCGTAATTATGTTCGCCTGCGACCCGGAATCCAGCAAAGCACGCACCTGTATTATTTTTCCTCGCTGGTTCCTTATGTTAATCACGCAGGTTGACAGTAGCACAGATGATGGATGATTCGAGAGTGTTGAAAGTGACGCGGCCTCACTACTGCAGGGTTCATTGTTACTCGACGTAGGCGGCGTCGCTGCTTTGTGCAGTAACGTATGATGCGATTTGTTGCATTCACGGCAGTTTCCGGATTTGCATGATTTTGCAGAGTGGTTGCTCCCCAGGCAGTTGAAACACAGATGTTTTTGTTTCACCGTTTCAATCCGCTGTTCTACCGATTTTCCTTGAAACACGCGGCACTTGTATCGCACATGTGAACCGTCACAAAACACGCACTTTTCTTCGGTCGATTTAACAGTCAGCGACTTGACTTTCGGAAACTGCACCATTGTTGTACGCGCACTATCCATCGCTTCCAGTTGCTTGCAATTTTTTTCAAGAAATTCCTGCATTTCTGAATACGTCGGTGTTTTAGAGCAGGTTTCACCTTCCCACTCCTTCTGCAGCTCCGGGTTTAGCTTCTCGGCGATGATTTCCACCAGTAAATCGTCCCAGGCATGCGTCGGCCGATTGATAGCCTTAAGCGATGCGAGGTTTAGCGCAACGACGTCGATTAAATGCCGAAGGCTCGTGTGGCTCTCCTTTTTGACCGTAGGCAGGTGAATTAGCGATCGCACATGTTTTTTAATTACAAACCGTTCGTTTTGGTAGCGGCTCACTAACTGGTCCCAGGCAAGTTGATACGCGTCGCTTGACATTTGCACGGATTTGATCATTAACGCGGCTTCTCCCTTGAGCGAACTACGCAAGTAGTGGAATTTCTGTGCGTTTCCAAGCGTCGTGTTGTCGTGGATGAGGTTCTTGAAAGCGTCACTGAATCCTTGCCACTCTTCGTAGTTTCCGCTGAACGTAGGTAACTCGATTACCGGTAGTCGCACTTGGGGTTCATGTCTTGACGGCGAAGACGCGCTGTTGGCCTGAGTCGCCGCTTGCAATTTAGCAATTATTTTGTCTACCTCACACTCGATTGTGAAATAGTCGTCGTCGAATGTTTCTTGGTCTGCCATGGAATCGATGTCGTTATCGAAAAGTTCCATCACAATTTGATTTAGATATTTTCGGGCTGGAACAAGGTCGTTCCAGAGCTTCAAAATAATTTGCTCATCATTTTCGGGTCCCGCAAGCCGTTTCTGGAGCCTTTCCTTTTTTTTGATGATATTATTCATCTGCCATTGCAGTTTCTTTACAATTGCAGCAGACATATTGACTTACTGAGATGTGTTGCACAAAGTAAAAAAGCTCGGTTAATATTGTTCGTTTGTGTACGGCCGACAACCAACTTGCGCACTCACGATACACAAAAACGGCAAGTTGTTGGAATTGTTGCACGCGTAAACGACACGAATATTAGACCACCTTTTGCTCGGTAGCAAAATGGTTCACGAGAGAAATTCACTATGTTCGTAATTAACTGTAACTTATCCGGTTCGAAGGACCATGTATTGCGCGGATCTCGCGACTTTCAAAATTACTAATACCGGAAAATTACAGAAAAACGGTTGTGACAGTGACATTTACTTTTTCTCAATACATACTTGATATTACACAAAACAATGAATAAACGTGAAATCGACGTAAACAGTCATTTTAAATTTTATTATAAATAAAAAATGGGTAGCCATGAAAAAGATGAAAGTAAAACAATTGCAGTTGTTTATAATATTAGCAATATTGTAATCATTAGTTTTACAGAGATAAATCAAAATGAAACAACTGCATAAAGTAATTCTGTTATTATCAATATATCAATAGGAGAGAAATTTTAATATTAAAAATATAGTCAAAGATTCCACTATTAATACTATTATGACATAAATTATATCTTTTTAAAATTGAATTTATGGCTTTTTGACTATTCTCATGTAAATTGAAATAAATGTTTCAATAACAACTAGTTTATGATCCTCCACAGATTGATATGATTTTTCATATACTTTGTTTTTTACATAACCCCACAGAAAAAATTCTAAAACGCGCAGATCGGGAGATCTAGGTGGCCCTGGGATTGGTTTATTTCTTCCCACTTATGAGTTAGGAAAAGCATCATTTAAATAATTTGTAAAGCCAACATGTTATTAGGTGGAACACCGTCATATTGGAACCATTTTAATCTTGCTTGTAATGATAAATATAAACAATCGGGCGTATCTTAAAATGTTTTCTGAAGAAATTGAAAGTAATCAGTTTCACTTAGTGAGCTTTCAAAAATATATGGACCGAGAATTATTAATCCAAACACACCATGGATTAAACCCAAATTTAATTTGTAGTTTCCTCTATAAAACTTCTCGTGGATTCTCTTAAGTTCATCTATGTTCATTGTGGCGATTAAAAATAACACAATTAGTGAATCGCGATTCATCTGTTCATAATATTTTTGTAAGAAACGTATTATCCTCTTGACAAATGGGTTTATACCACATACAGAAGGCCATTTGATAATTACAAAATTATTATACTTATGCTGGTTTTCCATTTTTATTTAACTTTGTAGAACTAATCATTACAATATTGCTATTATTATAAACAACTGCAATTGTTTTACTTTCATCTTTTTCATGGCTACCCATTTTTTATTTATAACAAAATTTAAAATGACTATAACTCACTTATTTTTAGAAATAACTATGTCGTATGTCATATTGGATTAAAGAGAAAAAAATTACCTTTTGAATGAGGCCATAGCCAACTATGGTTTCCATTTAAAAAAATGTAAGTTTGCATCATATCTCGGAAAATAATGGCGATAAAAATTTTCTGATTATTTTTTATTAATCTACATAAAATTATCTAAAACTTTGTCCTTTACAGTTTTTTTATATCTGTTATAATAACCGAGATATATTGATTTGAAAAAATTGACACTTTTTACTTTTTTCAAAATATCTAGTTACCCTTGACTTTTTTGAAAACTTTGAAAGTGGAATTTTATTCGTCTCGTAAATCTACACTTCTTTCCCCATTTAACCGTTTCTCTATCTCTTATAGTTTCCGAGATCCCCATAGAGAACATCGAAAAAAACTCACCCTGTATACTTCGTATATAGGGAAAGTAAAAATAAATTTATAATTATAATTAGGAAATGTTTTATTTTCTACTCCTATAATGAAATAACATAATTGTAGGTTACTTTTTGATTATACAAAGTAGTACATTGTATGTTATGTATATATTATATATCCATTGTCATAGCAACAATTGTAGCACTAGTGCTACAATATATATATTGTAGCACTAGTGTTACAATATTTCCATTGGAGCACTAGTGCTACAATAGTTAAACAGGAGAGGGATATTACAATAACATAGTATTAATAATATTAATATTGAATCAGACTAAACGTTTTTTATAATTAATACATGTGAAAAATTGTTTTATAATTTTTGTGATGATATTATGTAAGAAATAATACTTTAAGTTTGTATATTGACGCTTCCAATACTATAAATGTATATTGTGTACACTATATGGTCTACGGAATAAAGATTATTATTATTATTTCCTTAAATTCAAAAAATAACGTTTTTCAATTACACGCAAATATTATACGAACATTATAAAATTTGATTTTTGAGTTGACTTTTTTGACGTGAAATTAAACGTCAAAATAAAATTGCGAGTGAGTTGAAATTTACGCAAAATAATGGTAAGTAATAATAGTAAGAGTAGTTTTGTTACAAAATTAAACCCTACGGTAAATGTTCCATCATATACATGATCTCCAAGAACGTTTCATAACTGTATCAATATCACGTATATTTTGAATAAATAAAAATTTGTTCAATGTCAATTAGTAGAAATCTATATTTGAATTTTTTAATTCATATGTATAATCGTAGAAAAAGTATAGTGTACAATTCGCATACAATGACCATTGCCCACTCGTATGAATTGCTGCACTCGCCTTCGGCTCATGCAGCAAATTTCATACTCATGGGCAATGGGTATCATTGTATGCTCATTATACAATATACTATTAACACACTATGGACGGGTGCCTTGAGCGTTAGACTGGTCTGCGGGCCGGATCGTTTTTGTAGCAATAATTTACATATATCATTGATTCAAAACCTGATGAAATGTAATAATTATGTTTTTATGCACTTTAACATATATTTTCTCAATATTGGCGGAAACGTTTAAAATTATTGAGGCTTAACGAACAATTACAAACAACTCTGGATATTTATTCTTAACGGATCTATCACACCTATGTAATATAAATTTATTAAGATAATGTTCACTATTAAGAGGGAATTACTCTTTAGAAAATTCGACAATTTTTTTTTTTGCATTTTATTATAGTCTGGGGTTCTGAGGGTGTGTTTCGAAAATATTAATTTAAAATTCGTAGAACTCCCATAGTTACACAAGCTTATGCTGCGGCGCTTTGAGGCGCGGCACTTATACCGTCGACTGTTATACCTCGACCGTTTTTCTGTTTTATGCCCCCCTTGTCTCTATGGCCCCGATACAGTTGATTAAGGGTAACTTACTCAAATCAGTTGTTATCCACTGTAAGTTCAACCTAACTAAATGTATTGCAAACTTTGAACGCGTTTTTCTCGGAACTACATTTTCTCAAAAACTATTTAACATATTTAAGGAACCTTCACTTATGGTTGTAACTAGGATAATTTTGCTGGCTTGCATAATTCACTTTCAATCTGATGTTTTACTCACTCATATAGATTGAAAAAATAGTATATTGTTCAACGAGTGACGAAAGTAACATTTTTTTAAGCGAGAGAACAGTTTACCAAACGAGGCGAAGCCGAGTTTGGTAATGTTCGCGAGCTTAAAAAAATGCTTTCGACGAGTTAAACACTATACTTTTTCTACTACCTTACCTATGATACTAACAAACTTTTATTATATAAACAAATACTTTATTTTGAATTAAAAATTACAAAACTACTGATCATATTTAAATTACTTACCGACAACTTTGCAAAATATGCAAACAGCACAGTGAATATGAATTTACGCGATTATCTGCCTTAAATTCCATGAATTTTGCATATATTTATTTTTCTGATAATAAATCCACATGGGTTTTCTTAGCTTGATTTACTATTTCTGGTGCATTATTGGAAAGATCTAAATCACTTACTGAATCAGAAATCATGATATGATGAAGTTACGAACAGTACAAATTCAAAAACTGACGTTTAATAATGACACGATATAGTGACAGCAGGCAACTAGACGGAGGTGAAAATTTGTAGGTAACTTTCGTCCCTAGTGACGAAAGTTAGCGTTATGGGATTTTCTCTCACTAGTGACGGAACTCAAATTTTCGCTGGAGTATTCGGTGACGAAAATTGTCTTTTTATAAAGGGTAGTAGAAAAAATGTTTTTTTTTTATTTTAGACGATTAGCATCGTCTCAACCCGTGCACCCGATTGGACGAGCGTCTCACGCCGCGACATACATAACAGCGCATAACTTATACACTTCGATTAAGTAATTCAATAAAATTTATATTGTTAGTTTAAACATGTCTTAATATGAGTGAAAAAATCCCGACACTGTAGGTTTGATAGTTTTCGCAAAATTAATTCCTCTCAAAACACGGTTTAGGAGAGTAATTCCCCCTTAAATATTAATTAATGTAAACAAGAATATGCAAGAATTAGTACATCGCAGGTGAATGCATAAATTTAATTTGAGAATTATTAATTTTCGTACAAGGGCTGCTAGGGTCAATCAAACACCGCTGTGTGAAAACAGGTGGCGTTGCTAAGGTAAGATATCATCACTGTCGTGCATTGTCATCTGCACAAACTTGTACAGGTCCTTCTGGGGTTGCGCATGGAAATCATTTGGTACCATCTGTCTGTTACCAAATGTGAGCTGTCTTTTATTTTACAGCGCATTATCACTGAACAGAATGTGCATTGCTGTATCCGGTGCCATATCACATAACCGGCAGCTAGTGTCGCCATAGTGTAGACCAATTTTACTTAGGTGTTCTTTAACAGCCATGTAGCCTGTTAGCAGTCCTATAGTTATCTTCAGCTGTACCCTATTTAGTACCAGTAGTCCTTAAGATTGTTTCTAATCGGGCCCTCTTATGATGGCCATACTGTTTATTGGGAGTCCACTTTCTGACTTCGCCTTTTTTGTTATGCCTAAGACAGGTTCAGGTCCCATAAATGATATCGTGGCTCCCTGTTTTTCTAATCCCTAGTCCAGACAAGTGTTACCTTGTTTTGTCTGGCCTGGTCATTCAGAGTGTCGAAGCAGTCTGATACCAATTTGGAAGTCTTTTGGCTTTGGAGAACCTAGCTGTCAGACATGATATAGATACGCCTGTCTCGACAGTTCCTCTCTATATTGGTTCTCGCGCATTCAATGATCGCGACTATTTCAGCTTGAAAGACTAATGCCGACTACCCTGTGATTAAGCGTAACTCGTCTTCATATTCTCGTTGTAGATTCCTGATCCTGTACCTGTGCGTGATTTGGAACCATTCGTGTACCAGCTCATGCTTGTTTGTGGATATCCTCCCTAAGGCTATTCCGTTCATTACGTTCTAGAATAGTGACCTTGAAGAGTGCATTTTCAAGGTGTCTGACTGTCATTTGCAGGAGAGGTCCCCGTATGTCTGTAAAGAGTCTTCTGTGTGGGGTATCAACTTTTACTTTGACCGTTGCTAGCTGCAGTCTATAGAGTGTTAGTCTTGCCTCCCCCACTCTCAGAATATGAAGTTGTGTGATGTCTAATAGGGTATCCATTGCTGCAGTGGGCGTGGTTCTTATAAACCTTGTTATGCTGATGCAGGCAAGGTTTTGGACCTTGCTGAGGATTTGTATGGTTGTGTGTTGCATGGCTTCGGACCACCACACCAAAGTAGCATACATGATTACGGGCCTAACCACTCTGGTGTACCGTCAGTATACCCTCCCTGGTCCGAGCCCCCATTGTCTTTCGTGCATATGTCTAATTACCGCAAAGATAATTTCCGATTTACGTTTAATGTTAGAAATGTGCAAGTGGTGAGAGAACTCCTCTCTGCGGACAACCTCTGGCCACCCTGGATACTAGTTTCTGGTCAATAAATGTAGTAGAGCCATCGTTTGTCCTAGAATGCAATCAATCTACCTGCAGCTAGTTTCCTCCAACCCCCGCTTCGTCAAGGCAGCAGTTATGGAGTTAAAAGGTGTCTTATCAAATGTGCCTTCTATGTTTAAGAAGGCAGCAAGTAGAATGTCTTTGTTTTCCAGAGCAATTTCTGCACTCCTTGTTAGTCGGTTGAGAGCTGTCTCTGTAGATCGACCCTGAAGGTAAGAATATTGATCTTAGAATAGTGGGAAAGTCATCAGTATCTCCTCTCTAATATGTCCATAATATTTTCCATTGTCTTCAGTACAAAAGAAATGAGGCTCATGGGCCTGTATGAATTTGTACGGGAATAGTCCTACAAGTCTTCGGTAAGAAAACCACCCTAATAAGCCTCTATATTCTTGGCAGATATCGCAGGGCCATACTGGCTCACAGAGCCTTCGCGCCAGAAGTTCCGATCCCTTTTGTAGTATGATGGGCAGTATTATATCAGGTCCAGGTCATTTGTAAGGCTCAAATGAGTTTACTGCTCATTTGACCCTGTCATGGGTGATCACTCTCCTGGAGGTCTACAGGATGGGTCTACGATTTTTGTGAAATGGGACTTCATTTTTAGGGTCTCTTCTTCTTGTAGTATATACTTTAAATGATTCTGGACTTGATGACCCCACATTTTAAGTGTGCATCCTATAAGCTGCCTGTCTATTTTCCATCATAACAAATAGATGTAGTGGTGGTAGCGATAATATGTGTTCCATGGCTGCCGAGGACGTTGTCTTCATTGCCCCAGTTATCAGCAGACACGCCTCTTTGCACTTTTTCAAGTGTTACTGCTGTGCTTTTGGTTTGGGTCTTTTCTCCCCAAACGAGTGCCGGTTATAAGACACTGTGGTTATAAGACCTATAGTGTCTTATGACCAAAGTGTATAGCCATTTGATCATACTAGGTCTCAGTCCCCATATGCGTCCTACCATTTTTCTGGTCGCAAAAAAGTCCTCTCGTGGCCTTTTTGCTGATGCTCTCTAGGTGGTTTAATCTGGTATCAAGTATGACCCCTACATATTTCACTTCATTTTTGACTGAGATTTCCATTTCATACATACGTAATGATTTTATGTCATCGTCTTCTAGTGAACAATCGCCATTTTGACCGGATTTACATTAAGTACTAATTCCTGCAAAGGGCAAGGTTTGCTCTGAGGATGTCACATAATAGTTTCCTCAGCGTTGTTATCCCCTTTTGTAGCATGACAGGATTTATCCTGTCAGGACCTGGTGATTTGAATGGTTTGAACGTGTTTATTTATTTATTTATTTATTTCCACGTCCATTCACATAAAATAAAATAACTATTATTGGTTATAAAATGTAGCAGTGTAGCAGAAATAATAGTAATAATCCGTTATTTAATACTAATTTAACATTAGTAATAATAACTGTTAATTCTTTGAAGATAAAAAGCTTTTAGTAGAAACACAGGACAACTTCAGAAGTAATGTGCTAAAACACAATATTAAAAACAAAAAAATAAGGGACAGCTTATTTTCGAATGATTGAGGATAGTTATTTAAGCTTATATTCTTTAAATTTGTTTTAAGTGTTTTGACAAAACTTTTGGAACTGGTGGTAGTATGAGAATATAACAAGTTATTAGCTTTTAAAAAAATATAAACACGTGGTATAACATACAAAAAGTTGCGTTTCCCAATAGCCTTCTTGGTCACTAGTGTATACAGTATTCACCTTGCCGCGAGTAATTATGATCCGGAAGAAAACACAAAGATTATTTAGATTTATGTTTGTACAGGTATTAACATAAGCATATACAATACAGTTGTTTTAACTATAAATCGGTATATCATATCATATCATATTTTGAGCAGAGTTAATTTTCTTCATATATACAAGAGCTGCAGAGCCCAAAATAGTTTAAGTACGATTGAAGTCGCTCAGCAACTTTACACCCATTGCATGCCTGATCTTCCTCAATATACAGGGTTATTCACGCTATACGGCACGGAATATTCTGGCCAAAATACGTGACTTTCAAAAAGTTTCACTTTGGGGATACATGGGGGTCTATTAGGGCTACTTTTTAAAATTACTTTCATAATATACAGGGTGTCCCAAAAACCCTAAAAGTATCAAAGTTGTGTTTTTTTAATGAAACACCCTGTATTTTATTGCATTTTTGGATCCTTCGATCAAAATAAGTGTGTGTTTTAATAAGGTTTTTATTACTTAAACCTTAAGGTTTTTGAAATAATTTGAATTTTGTAAAAATTTAACCTAATTTTCCTATTTCAAATACTTAAAAAGTAATTAAGTTATGCATACGAAATTTACACTGAAATGTAACAATAGATCATATTTTATTTTCCAAGTATAATAAATTTGACATCTCATACCGGGTGTAAAAAAATTGGAATTAAACAAATGAGAATTTTAAATGGCTATAACTTCATTTATTTAAATGGAACGCTATATTTATTAATTTATCAGCAAATGCACGTTTTAATTACCTATCAAATGGTATTTATATCTTAAATGTTAAGTCTTCTCGTTTTTACAGAAAACGCCAAAATATTGTTTATTGCACCGTTTTAGTACTTTTTAAGTAAAAATTTTAATGTATCTAGTTTTCCATCGTATTTAAAAACGTAAGATAATTAATTTAGCCTGTTACTTTAGTTTAAAAAGCCTGTCTTTTGTTATAGTTGTGTTATTTTGCGTTTTTGTGTCAGATCGTTAGTAATCGTTATTGTCTGAACATCGTTGTTGTATTTAATAGTAAAAAATGAAAATTTACACAGATTTTCTTATACTGGGGTTTTTATAACTGACACTTTCTTTAAATTGGTTTAATAGTCTCTCAAAAATGGCTGGCTTAGGGTGATTTCTTTCGGAAAACCTTTAAGTATAAACTCGACAAGCCAATAAACAATTTTGATGACATACTCCAAGCATAAAGATAATTTTGAGTAAATCTTCATTTTTTACCAAAAAATACAACAGCGATGTTCAAACAATAACGATTGCTAACGATTTAACACAAAAATGCAAAATAAGACAACTATAACAAAAGACAGGCTTTTTAAACTAAAGTGGTATACTAAATTAATTATCGGATGTTTTAAATACTAGATACATTAAAATTTTTACTTAAAAAGTACTAAAACGGTGCAATAAACAATATTTTGGCGTTTTCTGTAAAAACGAGAAGACTTAACATTTAAGATATAAATACCATTCGATAGGTAATTAAAACGTGCATTTGCTGATAAATTAATAAATATAGCGTTCCATTTAAATAAATGAAGTTATAGGCATTTAAAGTTCGCATTTGTTTATTTCCAATTTCTTTACACCCGGTATAAGATGTCAAATTTATTATACTTGGAAAATAAAATATGATCTATTGTTACATTTCAGTGTAAATTTCGTATGCATAACTTAATTACTTTTTAAGTATTTGAAACATGAAAATTAGGTTAAATTTTTACAAAATTCAAATTATTTCAAAAACCTTAAGGTTTAAGTAATAAAAACCTTATTAAAACACACACTTATTTTGATCGAAGGATCCAAAAATGCAATAAAATACAGGGTGTTTCATTAAAAAAACACAACTTTGATACTTTTAGGGTTTTTGGGACACCCTGTATATTATGAAAGTAATTTAAAAAAAAAAAAAAAAAAAAAAAAAAAAGACCTTTATTGGCATCTATAAACTTATCCATATAAACAAAATATTAACAATTCAAAAACTAAATATTTATTACATCCTTCTTCTCCTCTCCCTCTCCCACCCTAATGTCATCACAATCTTTACGCCAGCCCCGTCCTCTCGCATCCACTCCTCTATCCGTCTACTCCCATTCATCCATTCCTCCCGTATCTCCTTACACTCCTCCGCTAGATGACTCCATGTATCTCTCCCACTCCCACACAGCACACACCTACCATACTCTTCACCCATCCATATCTTTCTTCCTCTCTCCTCCGAGCCACACCTAGCCCTAGCCATTGCTACCTTCTGCTCTCTGTTCAATCTACAATTTTCTAGGTACCCAGGTATCTTCCCATGCACCTGCCACCTTTTATAAAGAGGGTTGTACTCACTACTTTCAATACACCTTTGACGCTCCTGCTTTTCTACTTCTTCCCATTTTACCTTCATCCAAGCTGCCACATTCACCCCTTTTTCCAACCACTCATTTACCAAACTTTCAGATACTCCTGCTCTTTCATACATTTTTCTCCTCTCTATTCTCCAACCACTCTCTCCTACTCCCACACACGTTCTCCACACTTCTTTTACCAACCTTTCTCCCCCCAATCCTATCACTTTCATCTCATACCTAGTCACTCTTTCCATTGCGTCTCCATGCATACACGTTCTGTTCGTTTCCTGAAGCAGAATGTAGCTGGGCGTTGATCTTTCCACCGCCAACATCTGCTTCAGGAATGTCACCTGCTCTCTCTCGATACATTCATATGCTTTCATACCCCATGCCTCCACACCATACATTAAAATTGGTTTTACACATGCATCCCACAGTTTGCACGCCATCTGAAAATTCCCCTTCAGCCACTGTCCCCACTTCTCCTTCACCACATACCACGCTTTCCTCGCCTTCATTTGGACCCATCTGGCGTGCTCCCTGTACCCCCCACACCACCTAAACACAAAACCCAAATATTTAAACTCTTTCACTCTCTCGATCACTTCTCCCTTCCATGTTAATTCTTTCATTCTTCCTTCTCTTCCTCTATTCCTAAATCTCATCCACTTCGTTTTTCCTACATTCACACACAAACCGCGCTTATCCATATACCTTTCAACCCTTTGCAACATCTCATTCATTTCTCCCCAATCCTTCGCCAGCAACACCACATCATCCGCATACGCCAACATCCACACCTTCATTTTCCCTATTACAATCCCGCCCGCTTGCCCGTTTCTCAGGACTTCTTCTAATTCACTCATATATAAATTGAAGAGCAACGGGCTAAGCGGACATCCCTGTCTCACCCCCATCCATACTCTAAACTTTTCCGATACCCTTCCATCTACCTTTGCTCTCCCCCATGTTTCTTCATACATTCCTCTCACCCATTCCACTGTTACCTTGCTCACACCTCTCCTCTCCAAGCACTCCATCAACCTTTCTCTCGGCACTGAGTCATACGCTGCTTTCAAATCCAGAAATACCGCAAACACACTTTTCTTTTCCTCTAACACTCTCTCAACTATTCTCGCTAGCGTAAAGATTTGATCTCTCGTTCCCCTTCCTTTTCGAAACCCTCCTTGCGATTCCGGATTTTAAAAAGTAGCCCTAATAGACCCCCACATATCCCCAAAGGGAAACTTTTTGAAAGTCACGTATTTTGGCCACAATATTTCGTGCCGTATAGCGTGAATTACCCTGTATAAACACAACGCTGTTAATATGATTATTCCATTTTAAATGCGAATCAAGTATTAGTCCCAAGTATTTGATGGAATTCACACATGAAATTAAGATGCTACAATTACAATTTTGATTATTAAATCATGAACTCGCATAGGCTCGCCGAGGTCCTCGGAATCAGGATTGTTAAGTAATGCAGTACACGGGAAGTGCGTCAGCAGTAATACTTGAAGGGTCTCTTCAATCGAGTGTGTATACTTTCCATTTTTAGTCTGCAGTGAGCCGATGTTCCCGGCATGATCTTTGCTGAGCGTCTTAAGTAGACGGGAGCTTGTGGGTTGACTTTCTATGTCCCCACAGAATTTTTGCTAAGAGTCTCTCTTGGCTTTTCTGAAGGCATTGTTATATGCTGTGAGGGCCGTTTTGTACTGCGCCCATTCACCGTTTCTCTTGTCTATGTTAAATAATCTTCTGGTGCGTGCCTTTGTCCTATCAAGATCCTTGTTCCACCAAGTGATTCTGGTTGAGGTAGGTTTGGTAGTTTCTGGGCAGCTTGCCTCAAACGCAGTATTGATGGAGTCCATGATGCTTTGCACCATGAACTCTAACTCATGCGTCATTCTCGCTACTATTGGACAGTCATGAAGTCCGATTCGGCTGATTAGTACCTCTTTGTATAGGTACCAGTCAGTTCTCCTCAGGTTTCCAATGCCAATATTTCACCATTTCACTTGCCTTTACTATTCCCTTGTGGCTGCGTCTATGTATTAGCCACTGAACTACGTCTGGCGGCGGTGGTCCTGGTTGGTCGTAGGGAAGGTAACCGAATCCGAGTATAAACTCTCTTCGCGTTCCACTTTCCGCTACTTCCAACCGTGCTGTCACTAGGTCTCTGCAACAAATGTCCCATAATGGCATTAAATTCAGTTCATATTTTACTACTCTACATGTACGTATGTTACACATAGGTTCGGCGAAAATCAGTCGCCTGCCCTGTATGTTTAACCCCTTTACTATTCCCTTGTGAAATCATGGCTCTTGTACAAGTGCAATGTCAATATTTTCTCTTAGGATATATGCACTGAGGGCAGCAGATGCCGCCCTAAAGTGGTATATATTAATTTATAGTAATTTGAACGTTAATTAACCCTCGGCGATTCAGGCAATGGACTGTCATCCATTGCTCCCTCTCTCGGCACTGAAATGCCTTCCATTGCTTCATTCGGTCTTCTCAGGTTTGGCGCCCTGGATAGTTAAAAGGCCGAAGTGCATAATGAATGAATGATGTACTGAGTTCTCTTGGGGAGTCAATGATCTGAAGTTCCTTTTCGCTTCCCAGAAGATTATTCTCCTTGGATATGCTCTCGAGCCATGTCCTGGTGGAAGGTCGGAGCATACTATTCTCAGGAATCCCCCTTTGTGGGCACATTCCTGAAATTTCGGGGAGGCTTGTATTTTTACCGTAGCATCAATGCTTTGGATTATAGAGGCTTTAATAGCCTCGACTTCCTCTGCATGTGTGCTCGTCTCTGGGAATCCCTTCGGTATTATAGCGAGTGCTTTTCCCGTCAGGATGTCGCTGAAGGTCCTCTTGTCGGAGGCCCTCCGCCCTCTTACGGGGTTTTTACTGGTTCTTTGTGGAGTCCCGGGGGTATGTTGTCGCTCGCTTCTGCATCCCTGACGAGCCGGGTGCTGACGTTTGTGCAGGGTATCGCGGATGCGTCCCTTCCCCTAACGCTTGCTCTCCCTGAGGTACGTTTCCCTTAGGCAACCCTGACTTCTGGGCGAGTTTCTCTCTCCTCTGGCGTCGTTTGGCCGCCCCCGAACGCTGTTTTGGTCGTTCGGGTTCAGCCGTGGCGGCACCAAGAGAAGTAGGGTTCTCCGAAGAGAAGAGAAGAGGTTTATTTTTATTTTTAAATGTTTGGTGTTGCTGTTCCCACTAGTATAGAGGTAAAAACTGGTCACTGTGCGCAGTGCCCCGATACGCACAAAAGGCTCACTACGTTGGGAGGTCGCTCGGGGTCTCAACGGAATCGTTCGCGACACTTCACCCTGTGTCATGCAGCTATTGGCACGATGTCTGTACACCGTAGCTTGGGGGAGTTGGTTCGCGGCACCTGGTTTAGGCCGATCATGCGTGACCCACCTGTCCAACCCTATGTCAGCTACTGGCCGATTTCTCGGTCACGCTTCTATCCACCACCTGGAGACGCGCTCTACCTCAATATAGAAACTATAAAAGAGCTAGAAACAGCAGGGCCTCTGCTCAGAAATAGTATTCTAAAGGCGTATAACCGGTCCAGGAGATATCCTTTCAGAGATGTGCTCTGGTTGGACAAGAAATTAGATCGCTTATAGGTGGAACAGGCACTGTCGGAATATAATAAAGAGTAATCGAAAAGGAAATCATGGGGAATGTTGTGTGAGGGAGTTAATGATACGACCCCAACAGCCAGACTTCACAAAGTCTTGTCCAAATATCACTCCAACATCATCGGTCTAATTAAAAAAATGGATGGGAGTTATGCAGAGGGGCTAAAAGAAAGTCTCTATGTTCTGTTAAGAACGCACTACCCAGGCTCAACATTTGTAGACTCCCAAAAAAACTCTGCTCGATCTACTGAAGAAAGCATATTCCTACCTACTAGAGAAAGAAAAAGCAGTTCTGTAAACTCATTAGCAAAGAAAAATTGAATTGGTAGTTGATAGCTTTAAACCCTTCAACGCACCAGACTCAGATGGTATTTTGCCTGCACTGCTGCAGCAGAAGTTAGGCATAATACTCCCCTAACTGCATGCAATTTAGAAAATCAGCTTTACGCTAGGCTAGGGTGACATTTGTCTTCAATGTGGGCCGAAGGCCACTCGATGAGGCCAAGTCTTACCGCTCAATTAGCGTTATCTCATTTCTCCTAAAAGTCGTGGAGAAACGGTATCCCCAGCAAAAGGGTACACGGAAGGCGGGATTCTATCGCCCCTTCTATGGTGTATCGTGGTGGACGATTTTCTGATGACCTTAGTCGATAACCAGTTGTCATAAGGGGTAAATATAACAACAACATATCGTCCGTAGCCAAAGACGCCCCCAATGCCATAGTAAAATGTTATTTGATGGCTTCAATGTCAATCCTTATAAAACTGTGACAAAAAATTGTTCTATCCGATCACGTGAAATATTAGGTTTAATATTAGATAGGAAACATAATTGGATCGCGGACGTAGAAAAAACAATTTTCAAGCTACAGTGGCGCTATGGATATGCCGTAGGTTCCTTGGCAGATCATGGGGACTGAATCACAAAATGATACATTGGTTGTACATTATAGTGATAAGAAACATTATTACTATGGTGTATGGTATGTAGCTGCAAAGTCTTTAGAGAATAGCCTGTCTTGGTACCACGGGAGTTATGCACACCATCCTCTCTGTAGCAATTGAAGCTCTATTAAACCTACTTCCCCTGCATGAACAGAAAACCTGGACTGGCATGGTACATGACATAGATTCAGGCTCTCAGAAATTCTGGATCTGATTAAACCATAGTTCCTACAAATCGAATAAAAAACTAAAATACTCTGTAATCAGGTATACAAATGTATCAAAGAAAGGGAAAGGGCTACACCATAGGCATTAACGGGCCTAAATATAAGGAATCAGTTCCTATCGGACAAAGTCCACCAGTCTTATAGGATGAAACAAGCTCTGAACCAATTGGACAACGTCAAAAAGCTCAGTCTGATGTGGGCACAAGGCCACGCAAATATAATATATGTAGGTTATCAACAGCAAATAGAATGGGCGTGATACAAGAGTGGTAAAAAAGTGAAAAACAAGACACTGGATAAACCTACCAGGTGAAAGGCAATCCTTAATGTTTATAAGCCAGTTGGTACTGAAGTAAGTTTACGTGAACCTCGACCTAGCGCCGAAAACTTAATCTAGCCGTGAGCAAAAAAAAAAGCTGAAAGGTTAGCTGGGCGCCAGTCACTGGAGGTGACAAACTTGGAGGAGAACTGCTAATTTTTGAATATAACTGTTAGAAAAATTATGGCAATCAAACTTAATAAACTAAATATATTGAAAAAATGTTAAACATAAATCACTTATGCTATAAATCAGATTATAGCAATAAAGGAAATAAGCAATGACTTAAATTTAAATTCCAATATGAGTGATAGCTACTAAAACGCGCGATAAATAAATTGTTGCATTGAATACTCTGCCGTGCTCAATGGATGGCATTGACCCGTTATCGAGAATTGTCTGTAGAATTGGAAGCTGCAGATGTAAGGAGAATTCGCCCTCGCATCTTATTCGGGATTCTCTCCGGACCTTGGCCTTGTCCTGTGCCAACTCGACTCCGCTTCTACCGGCATAAGGGCGTGTAACATGGGGGCACCAAGCTAGTCAAAAATAATAAAAGTTGTGGTGCTTCCTCCGACTTGGCTCACTTGATGAATATAAAAATTGTTACTCACTCACCCTTGTTATCCTAAACCTTATATTTGAAATATAGCTTTGATTGATTTTACAGAGTTGCAAAATGAAAACTTGATTCAGTGATCAACAAGTAAATTATTCGATTTATTCAAAAAATTATGTCTAACTATTAGAACAAAATAAGATTCTACATTCTATTACAAAAGTAATCATCATTAATTAAATGCAAATCAATCTTAAAAAAATAGAACCACTATTGATAAATTTAAAACCCACTATTCGGAATTTATGAAATCACTTAAAAAAAAAAAACACTAACAAAAAATCAGGAAAATAACACTCTTCAAAATCAAACATACCACTTGTTCAAAATTAAAATAAAACACTAACTGTTTCAGGGCTCCTCAAACAATTTTGTTACAGGTCATATTGGTTAATACAAGTGGCTGGAGATGTATTTACATCACTACCCATAACGCAAGGGCGTGCGCCTGCGCTCTATAAAATATGCCTAACGCCGGGAACCAGTACGAAGCTACAACTGCGTAATCGAAATTAAATTTAGCACTTCTACAATTGTTAGTAGTTATCAACGATGTTCTCTTTTATAGCTACTCAAAGATTTTGTGGTTAAAAAAAATATTTATAATACATTATAAAATAATGTAAAACTTGTCGTATGTAATGTTTTGTGGTGGTTGTTGGGGTGGTTGTTGGGGTGGTCCTATTTGGTTTTAGTTATATGTTAAATGATTTGAATAAAAAAAACATGTACAAATTAAGCGCAAAATTACCCAAGGCCGCAGCTGTAACAAAGTATTTTTCGCGTACTTTCTTTAAACAGCCGGGCGCAGTAAAAGAGTATATCAAATTTGTACAAGCGCAATCTTGGGGCGTAACGAATATTTGGAAAAAATATTTAGTACAGCTAGCTCTCTTGGACGTAACGCAAAATTTATGTAAATTTTGCGAGTGCAAATCTTTAATGAGAATATTACTAAACCCTAATCCTAACTACTTATTTAACTTATATTAAATATATACAAATAAAATTCTCAATGTATATAATTCGGACTTCGAACTAATTTGATTTAAGAAGCTGATTAAAATAAATTTTAACAAGTGGGCGCTGATGAAAAAATATAATATAATCAAAATTATGTTTCCCGAAAATAATTACATAAATAGCGAAACCCAATATCTCCCACTTCCAGTTGACGGTGTCCTATGCGGGATGCAAATCCTGGCACCTCTAAAAGCAGACGCAGGCAGTAAACATGCTAAAGGTAGGCCCTACGTGGCTATGATGAAGCTATATAATGTAAAATTACTAATATACTAATACTATTATACTACTGAGCGATTAAATAAATTAAATGAAAGCAATGATATACAGTGCACGCCGCTTAATGTGATCACAACGGGACTCGGAGTTTTTGATAACAATAACCGATTGATAATAATAGCCGAAAAAACAAAACTTTATTTTAATTAAAAATATATAACCTTACAAACTATAATAACGTAACATAAACTCTTAAAAAATATTACTACACACAATATGTATTTCATTTAAATTTGAAACAAAATAAAAAACAAATTTATATTTAAAAAAACTCATCCAGCGTTGTTTGTCTCTGATTTTCGCGATTTAACGAAAATTTCATAGTCGTAATGCGTCTAAAAATCAGATGACCTGTGCTGCACACCACGTCGCAAAACCTCCAGCGCTTTTCTCATTTCGCTAATTGTTGGGGGTTGCATTGTTTTTATATCTACATCTTCCTCTGGCTCTTGATTTTCAATTGATGATTGATTGATTGCTCATGACGAAAACATTTCTAAGAAAAAAATGATAACATAAACCGAAATCATGATTACTATAAACGAAAATTTTTGTATGTAGTATTACACGTCCGGTCCGTTCTTCGCAAAAGTGATAACAATATCCGACTGATAACATTATCCGTGATTCTAATAAGCGGCGTCCACTGTATAAGGTAATGAGGTGAGACAGAGCAGAAATTAAGCATGCGACAATAAACTACGTGACGCAAAAAAAGAAACAGAAAAGTGGTTAAGGTAAATACAATCTACAATCATAAAATCACAATCATAAAACTCACACAATACAACCACTACGACACTACACCAGACAGTACAATTTTATTTATTTATTTATTTATTTATTTATTAGCATCTTTGTACTCCTTTTTAACAAAATAACATAAAATATATGGTATAACATATTAAAATATAAGTACTTAAAATTTTAGTTAAAAGGAGGATGGGCGGAGTTCTCTTCATCGAAGGATCTTCCACTCAAACCCATGATGATATACCATCTATACTGCTTCAGAAAACCATCTGTAGTATATTTAATATCGTGGCTCGCGTGAGTACGTGTGTGCGTAAATATTTTGAGAGTAACAACTCATCCTTAAAGATTATTCAAAAATCGCAATAGGCCAATGAATAAATTAGCACGCTTACAAATTTGTATTTATTAAAAATGTACGTAATATTGATACAGTTCTAAAATGTTGTTCTTGGAGATCATGTATATGATGGAACATCTACAGTAGGGCTTTTTTACTATCACTATTACTACTTACCATTATTTTGAGTAAATTTCAACACACTCGTAATTTTAATCCGACGTGTAATTTCTACGCCACAGCGTGTATTATAAATTTAATAATGTTCGTATAATCTTTGCGTGTAATTGAAAAAAATATATATTTTTAATTTGAGGAAATTCACATGTATTTATTATAAAAATCATTTAGTCTGATTTAATATTATTAATACTATGTTATTGTGATATTCCTCGACAGTTTAACTATTGTAGTACTAGTCCTACAATAGATATATTGCTACAATGGTTTCTGTGACAACGACTATATAATATATGTATACATAATATACAATGTACTACATTTCATAATCAAAACGAACCTATAATTATGATATTACATTATAGGAGTAAAAAAACATAACAAAATATTCTGTAAAATTAGAAACAGATTTTTATAACTAAATTTATTAAAAAACGATTTATTTCTTAAATAATGAAATCTATTTTTCTTTGCTTGTAAATAATATTGTCATTATTAATATCCATATATCTATGAATATGTAATAGAGCTAACTCGTAGCCACAATTTGAATCTTTTCAGTGCAAAAAACGTCTTTATGCAGAAGCAAAACTAATCAGCAAAGTACATAATATTTGTAAATTTATTTTTGTGTTGGGTAAATATTGGCGTCAAATTTTCTGTATGCATCTAAAGCATTTTCTGGTAATTGTTCTTTTAGTTTATTTTTCTTTTGCTTTGTAATTCCCAAAATTCTTACTTAATTCCTATTACAGATGTTGCATTTTCAGGTAAAATTTTATTTAAATATGTTGCAACAGATTTTAAAGTGACATCTAAGTTAAAATTGAACAAATTCATCGTGTCTTAATTAAATCTGTAATAATATTATTTAGGAGAGGCAAATATATATTACTTCGATAATAATCCTGTGTTCAGGTCAGAGGAACCTAAAACAGCGAACCACATGGAAATGTCCATAAAAAATAAATAAGTAGTGTTAAAATATATAAAACTAAAAGGAAGTGGGAAATAAAGAAACAAATGAGTACAAAAAGAGAAAGAGATATCGACAGCCCTGAATATGGATTCCAAGGTTTCCAAATGAGCAATGGAGAATAGAAAAAGATAGAAGAACGGAAGCAGCGAAACAAAACGTTGTAATAACAACAGGACACATAAATAAAACAAAGGAAGATGGAAACAAAGACAAAACTCACGGAGACGGCAAATCTAAATATAGCTAAGAACGATGTGGAAATGGAGGAACTAAAGAGCATGTTTAAAGACTTGATGAGAGAAATGGAAAAAAAATCCAGAAGAACTAAAAGAAGAGATTAGAAAACTAAAGAAAGAAATTAATAATAAAGAAGAGAAGTGGGAGCTATAAAAGCAAGAGATGTTAAAAAAGTATCGACAACCTGGAACCAGAGTGGAAAAGTAAGAAGAGCAAATGAATACAAAATAATATCATAACCAACAAACCTACAACAGAAGGAAGTCGAGAATTTCACATTACATAGAGAAAACAAAAAAATACGAGTCGAAGTTGGGACATGGGAAACAAAACAACAAATAATGAGAGCTAAAGGAAATCTAAAAGGGTCCAAGATATACATAAATAATGATCTAGCACATGAAGAAAGATTCCTACAAAAATTAGAGAAATAGCAAGAGAAGAAAAAGCAAAAGGAAAGAGAGTAAGAGTACGAATAAAACATCAACTAATAGAAAGGCATATAAAAAACAAGACATCATAGCGAGAAATGGTACAAGAAAAAAGTTAAATACAATAAAAATGGGAATATCTAATGTAAGAAATATTCAAGGAAAAGAAGAGGAATTAATAGAAGAAGTGAAAAATACGGAAAAAATATAATATACGAGGCAAGGCAGGAATGATCTACAACACAATAAAGAAAACATTCTTAGGAAAAAGAGATTACAAAAGCAATAAAAACAGAAGTATATAAAATAATTGTGAGACATTCACTGCTATATAGTAGTGAATCATAAGTAACCGCAAAAAGTAATAACAGCAAAACCAATGCAATGGAAATGAGATACCTAAGAAAGATAGAGGTAATTACAAGAAGAGACAGAGTACGAAATATAGAAGTAAGAAAACAGCTCAATATTAAACCAATAATATCAGTAATAGAAGAGAGGCAATTAGGGTAGTTGGATCATATATATAATTAGAAGATAATAGATAACGAAAAGAATACACGAGGTAAAAACACAAGGCCAAAATGAATCAAGAAACCAATCATCATAAATTGTTTAAACGATGTTGCGGTATTTTCCTCTTATTCGATAAAACATCACTATTGATTTATGAAGTTATTAGCGTAACTTTTACCCATTTACTCATGTTACCGTATTTCTAAAATTATCGGACAAATTATCGCGTGGCGTAACTGTGAGAATTGGGGTACAAATTGAACACTTTCTCAATTTAGCGTTATTAGAAGATTATCTTCACATTGCGAGATTAATTCCAATAACTCTACAATGTTTAAAAAGCACATTTATCACATGATATCTTTTGGACCAGGCATCAAATTAAACGACTTCTTTAATGGTAGCAATGACATTGCGGGCAGCCTGTACTTGCATACATTTTGACATGGACAAATTTAAAGCATGGTTGAAACATGGTGTTCTAAAAACGTTGGACAAGGTTGACTGAAATATTGATAAGGTACCCTTCAATTCTTCCATCATAACGGAACATGTGTTCCAAGAATAGGCATATGAGTAACATCATTATAATTATCATAATAATTTACATATAATTAACAAAATGACAATGGAATTATATAATAATTTATTTTTCCTGTCAAACGGCTATCGACCCGCGGTCTTTCAGCCTGTAATTATCATATTTTAAGAGACATTTGAGAAATATGTTTAACTGTTTTCCAAATGATTTTTTAAAGTGATGTCACCAGCTTCAATTCGGAACGTAGAATTTCACGTAAATTGCCCTCGTTTGTAATAGATTTTGTTTTTAAGAGAGAACCAGCGTCACGATGATTGCTTAAGGGAATATTTTGTTCTCCCAAAAAATTATACTTTTGATTATTGGTTTTAATGTAAGTCTATTTTCTTCAATTTGTCGAATATTTAATTTATTTCTTATATCTCGTGATGGGGTATCGAAGGATTTTATAAAATTTTCCGCTTAAACAATTGAATTTTTATGGTATTTTTATGAATTATTGAAACAACATCTTTACTTCATAATTTAGAATATTGAGATACCGGCTGAGATACTAATTTTTGAAATGCTACTTGCTGGCGCAACCTACCAAATTTTTTAAAAAAGAAGCAATATTTGTAAGAAATTCCTTTTAAATGATTAGAAAACATTAACCAATTAAATTGTCTAAAATATTTTTCAGACAAGTAATATTTAACATCCTTTCCCCCTTTTTATGCACAGAATGGGGTAACACAAATATATCATTTGGTCTCCATTAACAATTTCAAATTCGAAACTTCATCAACATTAATATTACTAAATTTAACTATATCAATGTAACTTTCAACGTTACTAGATGTACATGTTGTATGCTCCTTTTTCTCTTGCTGGGAACAACTTAATGAAGATCCTGAAGTTTCTCCTCTGTATTCGGAAAACGTCTATGCAGTTGTAGATGGATGATTTAATTTGACTGTTGACATAGATTGATCTTTATTTGTTGAATAATCGTCAGTTTCTGAACAAATGATTCCAACGTGGATTATCGAATTGTATTTATTAATTTAATTAACCTCAAACAAAAATCAGGAATAAATTAATTGAAAAGAATGCATATATTTTTACAAAAAATAAAAGAATACCTTGTAGAGATGTACCACGAAGTGAACGCCGCGCGCGCCGGTAAGAACCAAGAATTGATTGAATTATAGTATATTGGTAATTAGTCAGTAAACGCTAAAAATTTAGGATTTATTTGTGACGTACAAACAGTTTCGGTTTTTATCTATTACATTTAAACCAAGTAAGACAAGAAATATTATAAATTGAACTAAGAAATGTGATTTGCGCTCTCTTAATGTAAAACAATGTAACGATTAACGATACCAAAGAGACGTATAGTATCATTATATGTCGAGTATAATTAGAAAAGGGACACCCCCGTGCAAAAGAAGAAAGTCATCACTTCTCTAACGGTGTTTGCGTAGATAACTTTAATTTGTGCACATAGCCTGTCTGTTTTGGAAAAATGCACTATCATAGATCGCTGGCTAAATTCACCAACACTTAACTTGTTTGTTCAAAATATTAGTAATTTTTAAGAATCAAAAAAATAAGCGAATGAATAATTCGTAGGGGGGGGTAATTACCCAATTACGCCGCCCTGAAACCGCCCCTGACTGGTGCGCACACAATTCCACAGGACCGTACCGAAAAATTTAGAAAAACGGAACTTTACAATCAATGCTTGCTTTCTATTACCCTTTTTATCAGTCTTTCCTCCTTCTGGAAATAAAATCGTACAGCTGCAATTACCACAAAAATATAACATAAAAGCTAAAAGTATCATATATGATAAGTTTGAAATAATAATCAAATTATGACACTACTTTTAAAATACTCCAAAACTAAATCTTTTACATAAGTAATTGTGGAAGCTCGGGTATCACTATTAATAAATAGTGTGATATTAAAAAAGTTACTCGTATTTCTAATTTTTAAACCTTTTACAGTCATATAAACATGTAAGTTTGTAAGTTCATCCTTGTGCGGGTACCATTATTTACCAAAACAAAGACCATGCGGAATCTTATTAAATAAGATTTCTGTGATATAATTGCGAATGCTTTTTAAAAAGTCAACTGTTTTTGATTGTGTTAATAACTATTTTAAAGGTACTGAAGAGCTTGTATTCTCATTTTTATTGTAGTATAATATAATATTAATAACAAATAAGAGATTAAGTATTTTTAATTTTGAGCCACTCTAGAAGTGTTTTCTTACAGCGGTGAAAGTAATTTCAAACAAATTTTGTATTTACATTTAAGATTAAGTTGGCAGTTTCAAAAATTGTTTACCTTAGGAAATTATAAATTATTTTCTTCTTTACATAATAAATTTACATTTTTGTAAATTGTATTTCATTTTTCCGAAAATTCAAAACGTTATAAACTGCCCGAATAGTATCTCTTATTACAATAATTAAACCAATGGCTATTTATTATTTAAACTAATGTTTACTAATATCATGATATTTTCTATCTGTAACATTTTCTATTAATGAAAGCCCAAGCTTGCTTATTGAAATAACTTCGTTTGATCAATCTTCGTGTACGGTACAGGAACAACTTTAAATCGCAGCAGTTCATCGACGCAATTTAATTGTTGTTTTCAATAACGTCGCAATTATAAACTTAATTTACCGCAGAGTGCAGAGTTAAAAGCATAGGTGCAGATGACGGGCTTTGTATATGAGTTGTATAAAGTGTAAAATTACCTGCTTTCCTGGCTAATCGAACTGTCCTTTGGTATCAGAGTACAGGAAATTGATTAGAGAATGCTTTTTCATAATTGAATAATTTACTAAATATTACCTTAATTTCTAACCATGATGGATAAGTTAGATGTCACAAGCGTTCATTGGTAGTTAGTAGAAATTGTCGCTTAAAAATAAACTTTATATTCTGGATCTGGATCTGGATCTACAAGGACAACGCTTGGAGAAGTTTCCCTAATGTTAGCCATGTTCGGCCAGAGCTCCCCTAGCATGGACTCTCTAAGGTGGGCGAGAGCCCGGCAGGTGGAAACTACCTATTCTTCAAAACCGAAACGCACGTATAATAAATATAAATCCAATAAATAAGAAACAAAATAAATACAACTATACAGGGTGGGCGACGAATAACGTCCATTAAAAGTTTACGGAGTTCCTGCAAGAGGAAAAATCTGAAAAAATTCAACATTGTACGGTTGATTACGATCTACTCATGGAAAATATTTTTGACTTTCTATCATATCATTTCCGGTTATACCGGAAACGGCATAACAACTTTGTTATTTTAAATGAAACATATTATATTATTTTATTTTTAAATTCCTTGTTCGATTGCCTACCTCTCCATATGGGTTTATGTCCACTTAATTTTTAAAGTTTTTGATTTAAAAATTTATTTGTCCAATATTGACCTCAAATAGGCATTTAGAAAAATGCCTATAACTTCTAGTAGGTAGAAGATAGACCCTAGAGCAGCATTTTGTATTGTACGTAATCGATTCCTCTACAACTGTCAAAATTGACATTCATTAGTATTTCAAAAATATCAATATTTCATTTATCTCATAGTATGATTTGCAAGACAATTTGCTAAAAGAAAGTATTATAACTCTCTATTTCTAGAGCCAGTAGTTTTTAAGTTATTTCAAAATTTATTTCCTCTCACATTTCAATAATTCCTGTTCACCATAGTAAGCTTCTGTCAATATTGATTGCTTCCAATTCTTCTTGGGTATTGTCGGCAGTTGCATAAACTTTATTTTTTATTCGACCGCAAAGAATAAAATCGAGTGGAGTAAGATCTGAAGATCTAGCGGGCCAGTCCCATGGACCTAACCTTCGAATCCATCTATCCTCGAACATGTTCATTAGTTGCTGTGATATTTCGTGTGTGCAATGAGCTGGGGCGCCATCGAGTTGATACCACGAACTTATTCTTAAATTTAAAGGCAAAAAATTATTTATAACATTTCTTAAAATTTGTTAATATCTGCCATTATTTAATCTTTCGTGCTACAAAAAAAGCAAGACGCGTGTCCATCAATAGGCTAAAAACGTTAAAATTGTTGAAACAAATTTCGAAATAACTCAAAAACTACTGGCTCTCTATATATATATATAGGGATGTATAATACTTTTTTGTAGCAAATTGTTTTGCGAATCATACTATGAAATAAAATATTGGTCCTTTCATTTGATAAAATTGAAATATGATGTTTTAAAGTGGGCGCTGGAATATTGATATTTTTGAAATACGAACTGTCAAAATTGACACATGTCATTTTTTTGCCGTTGTAGAGGAATCGATTAGGTACAATACAAGATGCTGCTCGTGTGTCTATCTTGTACCTTCTAGAAGTTATAGGCATTTTTCTAAACGTCTATTTGAGGTCAATATTTGACAAATAAATTTTTAAATCAAAAACTGTAAAAATTGAGTGCACATAAAGCCATATGGAGAGGTAGGCAATCGAACAAGGAATTAAAAAATAAAATAATATACAGTATGTTCCATTTAAAATAAGAAAGTTGGTAGCCGTTTCCGGTATAACCGGAAGTGATAGAAAGTCAAAAATATTTTCCATGAGGAGATCGAAATCAACCATACAATGTTGAATTTTTTCAGATTTTTCCTCTTGCAGGAACCCCGTAAGGTTTTAATGGACGTTATTCGTTGCCCACCCTGTATATTGTACATAATATAAACGTTAAACAGGGTTTACTGCTTAGGCAGAAATCTGATTCAGAACCTAGAATTAAAAAAACCCTGCACTCACAATTAATTTTAATACATTTCATTATATCAGAGACGGACTGACGAGTCATAGACCACCGATCGATAGCCATTTAAAGGACCAGCAACATCAACATCATAACATTAATGTATATTGTTTGTCCACGGTTTGATTTGAGTTGTGTGAAGTTATCAATGACTACATTGATAATGAGTACATGGTACTCGAAATGTACATCTGACATACAAAAATAAATGTGAAGGAAGGAAATTACAAAGTGTTTTAATTTTATATTGTTTGTATTTTGTTTTAGTCTGTTATTAGAGATGTTATCGTAGTTTCTTAAATCTATAAAATTAATTTTCTAATATATAGGATGTACTATATAAAATAAATTAGCTGAAAATTAAGGTTAAGTTAAAGTTGTTAATGGTGGAATGAATAAGAATTAATTAAATAATTAAAATAAACCATTCATTATAAATCCGCGTGATTGAGTCTGTTAAGTAAAAGTTTTAGACAAGAAAGCATATTACAGCATATTATTTTGCTAAAATAAATACAATATCTATTATAAATATTCGAGAGCAATTTACTTTGGATCTGTTCAATTGATTAATTTGATTATGGTAAGATGTCGACCAAACAAAAGATGCATCGTTCTACAGTAGATAAATCATTTCACAATATAAATTGAAAGTGAAAGAAAGTCAAAAACTGATTATATATGTAAAGAAGAAGAGGTTGTGATTAAATAATATTCATAGGTTTTTATCTAGTTTTACTGTATATATACTGGGTGTTCGATAAAAACGCTTAACGCCATAACATTCTTATTTATTAACCGATTTGAATCAACTGAAAAACATTGAATGGTCGTTTAAATACTGAGAAATAACATGAATTATATATTTTTTTTCAAAATTAACTTCATTGAAAAATGATAGCCAACTTTGGGGCGCTTAAAGTAACTGGACCACACACACAAATACACAAGTGACACGACGGAGATGTGTGTGTGTGTGTGTGTGGAACGTGATAAAAGCTATTTTTAAACAGAGGATTATCCGACAGCGATTTAATAATACTGGACACATTAGAAAAAATAAAATCTAAAAACACTTACGATTATTATAATAGTAGTAATTGTTTTAAATTGTAAAATTACAGTAATTCTGTTAAAATTTCAGCATTTAAACAATTATTGGAAGATAATAATAACGTCAAATATTATAACCGCAAAAAATTAATTTATAATTATGGTTAGGACATGTTATTAATAGATGATAGTTTCCGTACATCATTGATTCAAAACCTAATGAAATGTAATAATTATTTTGTTATGAACTTTAACATATATTTCGTCAATATTGGACGAAACGTTTAAAATTATTAAGACTTAACGAACCGCAGTTACAAACACCTCTGAATATTTACTCTTAATGGATATATCACACCTATGTAATATAAATTAACTAAGATCCAGTTAACTGTTAAATTTTAATAATGTAAACAAGAATCTGC
This sequence comes from Ontholestes murinus, assembly GCA_963969525.1. Classification (NCBI taxonomy): domain Eukaryota; kingdom Metazoa; phylum Arthropoda; class Insecta; order Coleoptera; family Staphylinidae; genus Ontholestes; species Ontholestes murinus. The sequence goes on along the minus strand of CAXAKX010000594.1, from coordinate 83,293 downwards.
AAGAATTAGTGTATCGTAAACAGACAGGTGTATGCTAAATTTAATTTGAGAAATATTGATTTTCGTATAGAAGCTACAAGGGTCAAACACCCGTGGGTGATGACAAGTGACTTGGCTAAGGGAAGATGTCATCACTGCCGTGCACTGTCATCTGTCACACGATACCATACAACATTTCAAATTAATAAAACACCTTAACTTTGTTTGTATAACACTATTGTTTTTATTATGTTGATTAGTTTCGGTACCTCCACTTGCCATTATCGAAACACAAGTAAATTAAAACTACGATTTGCACAGGTATTTATACATAAAATTATTTATATACAAAAGTTTGAAATCACAAATATTGGCTTCTACCTCTTAATTCCGACCCCATATTCTTAATCTTCCTTTAAATTCGTCACTGTCAAATCAAATTCAAAGAAGACATTGTTTTTGGTTGCATTCATTTTTTTATAGTTTCTTTTATTACTAGTTGCACGATCTTTTCAAACTGAGTGGATATATTCTTTTATTTATTTTGAACACCCTCCTATTCATTTAACTCATTTATTATTGAATTATTTCATATATCTTTTCTTGCATTATCAAATATTTTTCAATTCTATAATTCTATTTAAAAAATAATTTCTTTCTGTCTCCTATTTACTTTCGTTCTGCCATATTTCATTAAAGTTTTTATTTTTAATTTAATTTTTATTTAATTCTTTATCATATTTTGCATTTTGTTCCGATTTTCCTATTTAATCAAATTGATGGTGAAATTCATCAAAATTTTAAATGTTAAGCAATACCGCGAAATTTCGATGTATATATTGAATCCCGCGAAGTTTAACGGGATTCATATAAATGATTCAAAATAGCAAAGAAAGAGTATTTCTTTATGTTGATACCGCTCCCATAAAAAATGTACTATGAAGATAGTTCACTAAAATTTATTATCGAATGATTGCAAATTGCAAAAAATTAAATACGATATCTATGAATCTGCGAAACTTATAGATTTAGTAGGAAAAAAATAAGCTTTATTGGCATATTAAAATACAATAATAATACCTATAATAATGCCAACGTCCCCAATATGGAATAAGGCAGAACTGATCTGGTTCTGGTTTAATTCGATGGGAGGGCAGAGAGTTCCGCAGCACGTAGGTCCCAGTGGGCCCTTTATGCGTTCTCCCATCTAAGTCCTCATTCCTTGCTAAGGTCAAGCCAACCCAAGGCAATGGAAAATGCCAGGACTGCAGCACGAGGAACTCTTATGACTTTAGATATTCCTCTCCCATTGTGGATCCACGTAGGTTGGATAATACGGGACAGTCTAGAAATACATGCTCCGCGATTTCCTCTTCCTCTGCATACCCTTTGCAGATAGGACTCGATTGTAGTCTCAGTTTGTTCAGGTGTGATCTTAAATTGCAGTCTCCCATTAGAAGCCCTACGACCTTACGTAGGTTTTCTCTGGACAGTTACATACAGTATCTGGCCGTTTTGGTGTCCATTGTGATGAAGTTTTTTGAGACTCTACAACCAGAAGTGTTGTCCCATTGCTCCTTGTGGCATAAGACCTAGCAGGGAGGGCAGCAGGGAGAGGTTCGGTCTGCATACCGTTCGTCCGGATGCGTTCCTCGCCAAACCATCCGCTATCCGAATACCTCTACTGTTATTGTGTCCTTTTACCCAGCACAGGGTAAAAGGTAAAAGGTTGTTACGAGCCACTTCTTCCAAGGCTTCGCAACATTCCAGCGTTAATGCTGTGGTAATTTTGCACCTGGCAATGGGCAAGATTACCGCTCTGCTGTCCGTTATGATGTATATGTTTTCTCCCTTGATCTTTTTGTTAGAGATTGCCTTTGCTTTATATAGTATACCCACGAGTTCCTTAATTGTTGGTGTGCTCATTATCTTACCTATTGCAGTACTATTTTAAGGACAGGTTTTTCCATAGCCGCTGTTGGTGTTGTTCTCATGACTGCTGTCGTGCTCAAAAGGGCGCTTCGTTGAACCTGGTTTAGGAGCCTTGCGGCTGTTTTCATGGTCGTTCTTGGTCACCATATTATTGATGCATATGCCAACATTGGCCACACTATTGCTGTGTAGATCCACCTTTGGAGATAGTTCCCATGTTTTCTCCACAGCTCGTCTACATTGACAGAGGGCTATGCATAGATCTCTCCGTCAGGTGGGCATTCCAGTTTAGCTTTTTTGTCTAGAAGAATGCCCAAATATTTGACTTCATCTTTCAGGGCAAGTTCTTCGCCCCGAAAGCTTAGTGGTTAGAAATCTTTAAAATTCTTTTTCTTGTGAACAGCAGTTCAGCTTTTTTTGAATTTGCGGATAATTCTTGGTCTGTGCACCTTTTGTTTACTATGTCGTGAGCATTCGAAAATACTTCCCCCTGTGCGAAACCCTTTGGGAACCGACATACAAGTACCTTATCGCCCATTGTAAGCTTAGCTGTCGACAATTGCAGCATGTTGGAAATCCACTGGTTCCGGTGGCTTTAGGAACTTGTGGGAAGGATGTCTTATCAAAGGCTTCTTCAATGTCCATGAAGCTGTTTGCTCAAATGACCGGCCAATTCTGCTCACCACGTTATGCAGGGCCGAGTCCGCCAACTTGCCTTCACAGTATGCGTGTTGATTGGCATAGCCTAGCCAGTATCTTTAGTAAAAAGGATGTGATGCTTATTGGTCGGTATGATTTCGCTGTGGTGTAGTCCAAGCGTCCTGGTTTTGGTATGAAGATTAGTTTAGTTTCCCTCCATGTATAGGATGTGTAACTGAAGCCACGCCTACGAGAGTGTCCAGGATAATATCCTTGCCCCACCGTATGAGAGCCGGATAAATCCCGTTCATGGAAGTATCCAGGGTGTTCTGCTCCTGATTAAAGGTAAAGCCTGGGAAATGGGTCTTCAATAAAAGTTTGCCTGTGTTTTCAGGTGAGTCCATGTAAGAGCCGTCCTCCATTTTAAGGCTAGTGAGCATTGCTAAGGAGTTTTTGGAGAGAGCCTGTTTTAAACGTGGTGTTTACGAGGCGTTTTCTACTTTGGAGCAGAAAAGCCTCCAGGCCTGTCTCTTTCTTTGTCTTACCAGTTTTTTATAGTCCCGTTGTACCATTTTGTATTTGTTCCATTCGAAATCGTTTTGCTTATTTATGGCTCTGTTGTGTGTCCTTCTTGCTTGATGTTTCAGCGGCTGTGTACCACGCAATTGTGGGTCCCTTGTCTACTCTAGTTTTTAAGCGCATGCTTTCTTGTACGCTGATTTGATGCCCTTCTGGAATGTGTCGGTCATATTCTCCAGTTCGGGTATATCTTTTATTGGCTCTTTTTCCAGGTCCCTAGTTTTAGAGATCCTGGTGAGGGTTGTTTTGAAAAGTTCCCTCTTGGTCAGTCTTGGATCTCTGTACTGGGTTGTGTTTGAGCCTTTTAGTATAATTTGGAATGTTATCCATCTATAGTCTCACATTGTGACTTTTTGAGATACGTGCCAGTTCTCTTCGTACCTTGTAGTATGAGTACTAGCAAAGGTAAGGTCAATGCAACTTTGGTAACGGGAGTTTACAAAGGTCGGTTCGTTACCTCTATTTACTCTATCTAAGTTTCTACTTAGTATAAAGTTATGCAACAACTTACCCCTGCTGTTGTTTTCTTGGCATCCCCTTACCTGGTGGTGTGAGTTGGAGTCACATCCCACTAAGAGGGGTATGTCTGCCTTCTCACAGTGCACCACCAGTGCTTCCAGCTCTGAAGTTGGGGGCGGATTGGAAGTTTCTTGTGGAAGGTATACTGATGCTAGTGTCAAGTAGTTTTCCTTATCTCCCAAGCATTACCTTACCCGAACAATCGCCAGGTCACGGTGGAAAGATTCCGCATGAAGATGGAGTTGTATTTGTTATAGAATAATAGAATAATAACATAAGACATTATATATATATATATATATATATATATATATATATATAAATATATACCGTGTGTCCCCTTTGAAGACGCATCATAGGGAATTCCCATGTAAAATTTTCAATTGCAGTTTGTATCTCTATTATTGAAAGAAAATGATCAGAATCAAATTAGAATGATTCCTTTACCTACTAAAGATATTTTAGAGGTTTTATTTTTGTTTTATCTTTATTTTTAGTCAAAATATACCTTAAAATGTGTAAGAAAATATTTGATAATAAGATCCTCAAAATAGTAGTTGCTGTGAAAAGTCAGTGTTTGTCATCTTAAGTGTATAACCCACGAATAAATAATTAAATTCAAAATTAGTGCTTACAACACTAAACGAAAAGTTCAGTGCTTTGAAAAATCAGTGTATAACATCTAAAATTACAGATGGCGAGTTCAAAGGCACAAATTCATTATTCTTGTTGAAACGAGTTAACTCAAAGGTACAATTGCCCGAAACAGAATAAAACTCTTTTTAGTATTTCTCATTTATTTTGTACAAAATTTCAAAACAGCATCCAGTTAAATTATAATTATTATATTATTCCAAATTTAGAATTGCTGCTTATATAGAGAATAAACATAAAGTGAAACTGATAAATACTTTAATTTGCTTTCAATAAAAATAAAACTAACAACGAATTTTAAAAATAATTCATGCCTATACATTAAGTTTTTGTGGATGATACAATATGAAGAATGTTTTGAGACCATTGACGATTATTTTGTTCGTTATTTTCAGACACCAAATAGAAAGTACATTCATCTGTAAAACACACTATTTGGAAATCTCTTATTCTCTTTACACTTTTCCATAATAATTTAACAAAATTTAGATCTTGAATCAGGATCCACTGCTTACACTTGATGTTAGATGTACTCTTATCCTTGCAACATATTTGTTACAGTTTTTTCAGATTTCCTCCCTTTATTCCAAACAATATGTTCATCGTTTACACAACCATTATCCTCAAATTTCTGATCAATTTTAATAATTGTTGATTGACACGGCACTGGACAGGTTTCAAAATTTGAACTAAATAAGTCGCAAATGTCCGCCAAAACTCAATTTGATGATCTGAACTTTTTCTTTTGTGGTGTAAGCACTTATTTTGAATTCAATTATTTGTTTGTGGCTTAACCAATTTAGATGACAAACACTGACATTTCATAGCAACTACTATTTTGAGGATTTTATTATCGAATATTTCTTCACACTTTTTAAGCTATATTTCGATTAAAACTAAAGATGAAACAAAAATAAAACCTACAAAATAATCTTAGTACATAAAGGAAACATTCTAATTTTATTTTGATAATTTTCGTTCTATAATATAGATACAAACTGCAATTGAAAATTTTACATGGGAATTCCCTATGATGCGTCTTCAAACGGGACACACGGTATATATATATATATATATATATATATATATATATATATATATATATGTTGTAGCTGGTTTTCGGGTTATACTCCGCGTGGTTTGTAAATTATATATCAGAGGCATTGTATATAGCAACAGTGCTAAAATAAAGTTTATTATTATAATAAAGGATCCCTGAGCTACCTCGATCTCCATTGAAGTCTCGAGCACACACGTGTCTGTGAGCCCTTTCTTTATTTTTATAAGGATGTCACTGAAAATATATTTCAGCTTCATCGCCTTCCTTCCGATAGCCTCAGCGTCTGCCTTGTCTACTCTCGCATCACCAGAAGAAGTCCTTCCGGTTTCTCTTGTGGCTTTGTTAGAAAGGTGCACCTTGTTACATTGACACCTTTGTTTAAGAAGCGCAGTCGCCCAGTCAACGCCGACTATCACGAGGGTCTTTCCGCACCACCCTTCTGACGAAGCACTCACCTTGATCTTTCACCTCATCGTCACAGGTGACTCTAAGGATTTCCCCCGCCACATGGACACCATTGAAGAGTGGGATGGTCTCGTTCTCACCCTGGATGAAATCATCTAAGCTCTTCCAGAGACCCGCTTTGCTTTTCCCGCCACTTCCTCTGAGATCTTACCCAAAGGATTGACTGGGTCAATCAAAATGACCCTCAGGTTCACTTAGGGGTTTTTTTTTGGTACTGTCATGTGCCGCCAGCATCACTGGTGCCCAGAAAGATAATTCGGGCCCGCCTACAAGGAGCCCTCTTCTTGTGTCCCTATCGAAGCTGGGTGCGCCAACGTGGTGGTCTCTCCTGGTGAGCCCTCTTCATGAGTCTTGGGTTTGGTTTTGTTGTTATCCATAATGGTTATATTGGTTATGATCCCTCCTGGCTCCCTACCCTTATGGAGCCCTCAAAGAAAGGACGTCGCACTGCGATCGCCAGGGCTACCAATGGGATATAGCTTCCTGGAGAACCTGTCCTGTGTACCTGCGCGTCGCTTCTCACCAAAGGCGCTCACCCTACCGGTCCTCTCATGGGACGACTTAGCCATTGTGCCTAGCAACCTTGATAGAGGTGGGTTAGTCTCTACCGTCCATCTAAAAGAAATCCGGAAGAAAGCTCGCAGAGCAGCTCAGTACGCCAGGATCCCTTCATCCCCTGAAACAGGTCGCCACGCACGGCACAAACACGTAGGCGACCATAACTTATCAGTGTAAAACACTGATTCGAAAACTATCTTATGCCGGCCACAATCACTATGTTTGGTTCAACCTTCTCTGGTATAGATCCGCCGTGTTTAGTTGGATAAACTGGGGCACCTCGTGAAAGGTGTGGTTCTTGACCACGCACGGTCTCACCTGGATTCGAAAGAAAGCCGCGGGTGGATAAGCAAGAACCAGTCCGCTGGGTCTTATACTGCGACAGGACGCCTCCTTACCGCCACAGCTCCTTAACCCCCGAAGCAGCACTGATACCAATAATAGAAGTAAGGAACTCGTCGAATACATTATCTCTAACAATTTATGTATTATTTATGGATGTACCGAACCTACCTTTGTGAATGCCATCAGGCAGGAGGTGTTGGACATCATTCTAGCTAATGCTTTCATAGCAAGCACAATTTAAAATTGGCATGTTGTGGAAGAACCCTCAATGGAGTGTAGAAATCCAGGGAACACCGTCTGGAGGCTCTATGGAGAGTGCTTAACTGTAAGAACCGACAGGGGCTCTGCTCAGAAATAGAATTATAAAGTCCAGGAGATCTCCTACCAAGGATGGACTCTGGTAGAACAAGGAATAAAATCGCTTAAAGGTGCAAGCCAGCAAAACATTTAACAGTGCAAAGAAAACAGGCAACTGGGAGGCCTACAGGCAGACACTGATAGAATATAACAAAGAGTTGAGAAAATCAGAAAGGAAATCATGGGGAGGGAGTTACTGATACGACCCCAAGAGCCAGACTTTACAAAGTCCTATCCAAAGATCACTCCAACGGCATCGGTATAATTAAAAAAGCAGAGTTTTACAGAGGGGTTTAAAGAAAGTCTTAGTGTTCTGCAAATTCGCACTTCTTAGGCTCAAGATTTGTAGACTTCAAAGAAAATACTGCTGAAGGCAGCATATTTTTACCTACTAGAAAAAAAGAAAAAATTGAATGTACAGTTAATAGCTTTAAACTCTTCAAAGCACCTGGCTCAGATGGTACTTTCCCTGCACTGCTGCAGCAGGTGTTAGATATAATACCCCCTCTGCCTCTCGCTCCTAACTAAAAGCGTGATAAGATTGGATTTCATTTTTATAACATTTTTAGGACTGATCGTGATAAAATTAATATTAATAAATCTCGTGGTAGAGGAGTTTTAATCGCTGTTAAGAAACATTTTAATTGTCAAAATATAATAATTGATAATAATATAGTTGAACAATTATTTGTACATGTCTCATTTAACTCCGTAAAATTAGTGATAAGAGCAGTATATTTTCCACCAAATTCATCTATAGAAAAAAATACATTTTATTGTGATACTATTGATAGCATCACTCTGAGTCATTGGGATAGTAAACATACCGAATGTTAAATGGTTTGGTGAAAATATTTATTATTTACCGGATACTAACTCATCACCTGAAGCTAAGCTTCTAGTTACTAGACTGAGTTATCATAATTTGTCTCAAATATGTAGCATTTCAAACGAAAATAATACATTCCTTGATTTAATCATCATTATATTCCATACCATTTAACTTTTAACTACCAATATACATTTAATCAACTTAAATATGACGAAATTATTTAAGATTTTAGCCGTATTATGACGCGATAAATTATCACTTGACCTCTATTAATTGGTCGTCAGTTTTAGATTCGAATATAAAGAATATTTATTTAATGGTCGATTCTTTATATAGTATTCTATATGAAGCTCTAGAATTGTATACTCCAGTTAAGCGTATCAAATGCTCTAGATATCCTAGATAGTTTTCCAGGGAACTGATTCAATTAATTCATAAAAAAAGTAGCACATAGAAATTTTAATTTTGAAAATTTTGATTCTAATCAAAATGGCGCACGTTTGAAAAAAAAAATTAATTAAAGGAATGAAGCACTTTAAAACAAAAAACCCTCGTATTATTGTAGTATTTTTTAGGTAGATTTAAGAATAAACAGATTTAGACTGATTGATTAATTTGTATTTGAGATTTCTTTTCGCCCGATTTTAAAAACATGGTTTCGAGAAAAACGCGATTAAAGTTTTGACTCATAGTTTTTCATAGAAATAATGTATTTATCTCTAGTCAGCAATGTCTGCGCCATAAAATTGACCTTCCAGATTCATTTTCTCATCGTCGTGATCCTTGTTGATTTCTGCGCAATTCGAGCCTCTTTTGCAGCATCAGTGAGCGCGCGCTCGGATAACTGGATGCGGCGCTCGTCGCAAAAATCGTAGCGATTTTTATTCCCAGGACCTGCATAACTTTTATTATGCTAAATAATCCGTCGTTGAATACACACATGACCATATTAGCTGCAATATCTAACACCACTTATCCACTGGAAGTTGATTTTGGAGCCATCAACCACGCAACGGAATTGAAACCAACCGATAAGCGTTACCAAGCCGAAGAATGACGAAAAACCGCATTTTTTCCATGATCCATCATCCGAGACAATAAATCCGTGATAATTTTTAGAAGATTGATTTTACTCTTCTTTTTTTGACAATTTTCACCTGTCAATTAAGACTCTAAACTATACTTTAAGCAAAAATCATTTTTTTCCAAATTCTAGCCTGGCCTTACCCCTTAAATCAGGCAAGAAAGACGATATTGCAAATTATCGCAGTGTCTCAATTCAATCAACCATACCTAAGCTATTTGATAAATTATTATCGGAACAACTGTATTGGATGAGTAAAAATGTTTTAATAAACGAGCAATATGGTTTCAGAAACGGCAGGTCAACATCAACCAATTTATTGATTTGTGAATCATTAATATCTAATGCCCTAGAAAATAAAAATGTAGTCGATGCTATTTACACAGATTTTTCGAAGGCATTCGACAAAGTTAATCATGTCATATTATTATCGAAATTAAAATCATTAGGATTCCATGAATCGGTTTGTAAATGGATTGACCCTTGTTGTTTCTTTTATTTATTAATGACATCGCATCAGTAATAACATACTCCAACGTTCTACTTTTTGCTGATGATCTGAAACTGTTCAAAGAAATTAAATCGTCCAACTATTGTGCACTGCCGCAGGATGATCTGACGTCTGTTTACGGTTTGTGTTGCCGAAATCAGTTGCTTTTTAACGCAGATAAATGCAAATCAATGACTTTCTCCCGTAAAAGATCGAACCATGATTTCATTTATAAAATCGATGAAATTGCTTTATCTAAAGTTACACAAATTAAAGATCTTGGCATTCTCTTTGATGCAAACCTAGCATTTACTAGTCATATTAGTAATATATGCAATTCAGCAGCTAGAATGTTGGGTTATATTAAACGAATTTCACGTAATTTAAATCCCGCATCACTCAAAACCATTTATATTGCATTTGTGCGCTCTCAACTTTAGTATGCTTCAAGTGTTTGGTCACCTAGTTAGAAATGTTATCAAGAAGATATTGAAAATATTCAAAATAACTTTTTAAAATCTCTTTCTTACAAAGTCGGTAATGAAAACACAAACCTTGATACGCTAAGAACTAGTTTTGGTCTAGACACTTTAAGTAACAGAAGAGTTTGCCCTGATATTCTTTTTCAAAACGACTCCTATATTGGCACTGATAATAGATTAACACGTTACAGACCGTTGTTTCGAATACCGTTCCATGCCAAAATTATGGTATCAATAATTGAAATAGTCAATTTATGCGGTATGCTAATTATTTTTCACTTAATTCGAACTTTGATTTATTTTCTATGTCTCGGCAAGAATTGTTTCGTCATATAAAACATGTTAATATTAATGTTACGACAAATATGTAATAATTTAATTTCATTTCATTATTTTTATTATTTTATTATTGTATCTATTCGTATTTTACTTTTCATTTATTATACTTACTTTATACTAATGGAGTTTTCCGTCAATAAAGATATTTATTTATTTATTTAAAATATATCTGTGAATTTAAATAAAATTGTGAAGAAAGGTTTTTAGTGCTTATTAATTTAATCAAAATTATCTTCACGTAACTCACAAAAATCAAACAACTAATTCTACGTTTAAAAAATAAATTAATTAATTAAGTTGAAATTTAGCGACGACAAAAGTAATCACCACTAATTAAATGTAAACCAATCTTTAAAAAAAATTTAAAAACCACTATTCAAAGTTTATGAAATTACTCAAAAAATTAAAAAAAAAAACACTAACAAAAAAATTCAGGAAAAAAACACTTCAAAATCAAAGAAACCACTTGTTCAAAATAAAAAAAAAAACACTCTTCAAAATCTAACAAACCACTTGTTCAAATTTAAAAAAAAAACACTAACAAAATAAATAAAAACCACTCTTCAAAATCTAACAAACCTCTTGCTCAAAATAAAAAAAAAAACACTAACGGTTTCAGGGCTTCTCAAACACAAACAAAAAAATTCAGGAAAAAAAACTCTTCAAAATCAAAGAAACCACTTGTTTAAAATAAAAGAAACACTCTTCAAAATCTAACAAACCACTTATTAAAAATTTTTAAAAAAACATTAACTGTTTCAGGGCTCCTTAAATCAATGCTTTATCACGGGGTATCTGCTAGAGAGAAAAAACCGTTTGTCACATTAACTTTCTTTGGAAAACCGAGTTACAGAATAAAAAGAATTTTGGAAAAACATGATATTCAAGTTGCATTTAAAACACATAAAAAACTCAATAACATCTTATTTAATGCAAAACAGAAGACCGCAAAAATGAAACGATCTGGTGTATATAAACTTAAATGTGGATCTTGTAAGGGTATATATATTGGTCAGTCTGGTCGAAATTTTGACATTCGCCTAAAAGAGCATATGAGATCTTTTTATAATAATAAAACAAACTCCACCTTTGCGAATCACTTAATTGAAAATAATCACGTTCCAGAAACTAATCCCTTGGAAATACTACATTTTTCAGAAAAAGGTCCGAAACTTGACCTGCTTGAATCCTTAGAAATACATAAACACAAACGTAATCCGGAAAACCCCATAATTAACGACCAGACCGATTTAATATACTCGCCCATTTTCAAAGCGATTGTGTAAATCTTATTACCGTTTATCACCATGTACCCCCATTTTTAACCCGCCTTGTTTTTGTATAAATACCGCCTAAGTAAAGTGTTCGGTGCTAAATTCAAAATCCGCGAAAGGATGCGCGAATAATGAGTGGTACATGCGTGAAACAAACGATACCGCGCCTGTCCGCTTTTTTTACCCCTATCCCAAAAAACTCACAGGACGTAGAAGAAGCGCCATATTAGACTCAGCAGTTGTTCTCGGCGAAACCGCATTTTTGTGAACATAGTGATTAGAAACAATAATTCTCTCGTACTGCCGCCGGCATTTATTTATTGTGCATCACTCCCGGGAGCCCACGTATTGAAGTGAAGGTGCATCCTTGGACTAACGGTGAGTTTCGTTTTCCTCATTTCCTTTCTACCTCGCCGTATTTGCCACTCAGCGCCGTAGATCATCCCCGTTAGGGCAAATTAAATTAAAAAATATACAGTCCACGAAGTTTTGCTGTCTACGGGTTTTTTGCTCACACATAAATTGGTCCTTCGAACCGGATCTCCGGAAGTTCCGGAGTTTTCGCGTTAAATTACGTTATTCGTCACATTCTTTTGTAAAGTGTAATTATTAAATTCACGCGTTAAATTTAGTTCATTCCTATTTTTCTGATAGATTTGAATTACCAAGTGAATTTTATAATATTAATTAATTGGGAATTTATTTTATTTAATTATCAGTTTGTGTTAAATTTAATTCAAACAAAAAAGAACGTTGTGTTTTTACTTCAACATCGGTTCTCCGCGGATAGAACACACTCGCGTTCCTCTTATTGCCCGTTGCGCGGAAACGTGTGCGCGTTCGGTACTTTTCTCAAGCCGCGGTCGCGCTCACTTCGCCGCTCTCGCATTCTCACATCTTCGCGGCACTCGTCCGATCAGCTGATTATTATCTTTGGTTATTATACATTATTTGCAATGTCACAAAAGGGGAAGGAAACTCCAACAGCAAACGTCAAAGATGTTGAACGTTTCGCATTTCTTAATAAAAGGAAAGAGCGTTTGTGGACGAAACTGCAAATATGTTATGATTTAATACCCGCGTTGCCTCTAAAAAATAATGTATTTAAAATTCGAGCCAGTCAACTGGCTACAGTTCAGCAAGAGTTTAGTGGTCTTCTAGAAGAATTTGATGTTTTGTCAACTGTCCACGATGATTTTGTTGTTGATACTGTAAAATTAAGTACGTCGTTTGATGAATTATTTTACGAAATATTGGCTAAACTCGGAGAATTAACTCCTACTACACGAACTAGTCTCCCAGAAATTAAGATTCCGAAGTTTGACGGCACTTATGAAAAGTTTTCGGCCTTTATTGCATTATATGACAATTTAATTCACAACACCGATTTAAAGGATATTGAAAAGTTCTCTTATTTATTAAGTTATGTGGAAGGTAGTGCATTACGTCTAATTCAAACCGTTGTTTTTTCACCAGAAAATTATGAAACCGCCTACCAACTTTTAACTAAACGTTATAAAAATCCTCGACACATAGCTAACTATTATCTGTCGGAGATTTTAAAATTAAATCCATTAAAATCAGATACACCTCAAGGAGTTAGAGGATTAGTTGATATCCTTCAGGCCAATGTAACTTCTCTCAAAGCTTTGAAGATTGATGATCTGGCAGATTATATTTTATTAGAAATTTCGCTTCGTCTTCTAGATAATCGTACTCGCAAGGTTTTCGAAACTCGATATATTGATATTAAGAATTTTCCTCTCTTTAAAAATTTGATTGATTTTCTTCGTGAACAATGTAAGGTTTCGGATCTTGTTGTAAACAATCCTCCTGTCACAAATAGGTATAAACCTACCATTTCTGCTGAAACTTCTGAACGTCGACGAGTGTACATGGCTGTACAAGAAACTCAAAAGACACAATTCGCTAGTGTTTGCCCACTTTGTAAAGGTGATCATAAATTAATTAAGTGTTCGTCTTTTCTCGCTTGTTCACCACGCTCTCGTCATGAAATTGTAAAGAAGAACAGACGATGTTTCGCCTGCCTAGGAACACATTACCTTTCACAGTGTAAATCGAATCGTAGCTGTCAGACATGTGGAAATAAACATCATAATACTCTCCTGCATTTCAGTACTTCGGCTCTGCGGGATGAAGCAGATACTTCAGTTGCAGTGGAACCCAGTACCTCGAATATACCTGACCTGACTACTGCTTCCGTTTCTTTTGCTAATTCATCATCACTTTGTCGAAATTCTTTTGCTATTTTAGGTACTGCGCAAGCTCAAATTCAAAGTTCATCAGGAGAATGGATTCGTTGTCGATTAGTTATAGATTCCGGTAGCCAAGTTAACTTTATTACTACTCGCTTAGCGGATTGTTTACATTTGTCTCGGTCCAAGTGCCCTTATTCTCTGAAAGGCATTGGACAATCCTCGTTATCTACCCCTCAAGGACTTGTAACTTGTAAACTTGCTGCCTTGTATTCGACTGAAAAAATTCTACAGTTCGACGCCGTTGTTTTACCCCGTATTACCAACGATCTACCCCTAGTACCTCTCCCTTTGGATCTTAGGACTCGTTTTTCAACTTTAAGATTAGCTGATCCGCACTTCGATCAAACCGCACCAATCGACATTTTGTTAGGCGTGGAAGCTGTTCTTGATATCACACCTTCGAACCCTGCACATATCAAGGGCATGCCCAGCGCGATTCTTACCACTCTTGGATGGATCATCATTGGCTCTATAGATTTACCGAGTAATAATTCGTTTTTTTCTACGTCAATGCACGCTCAAATCGACAATCATAAATCCTTGGACGATAATTTACGCTCCTTTTGGGAATTTGAAGAAATCCCTTCGCTTGCTCATATTTCTCCGGAAGATGAAATGTGTGAACAATATTTCCGTAAAACTATCACAAGGACTGAGTATGGTCGTTATGAAACTCGTCTTCCCTTCAAGGATGGAATTCGCCCTGTTTTTGGTTCTAATAGAGATCACGCACTAAATAGATTTCTCAAATTGGAAAATCGATTCAAAAGGGATCCGGAATTCCAAAAATTGTATGCTGATAATCTTCGCGATTACATCGATCAAGGTCAACTAGTACTTGCCGCTAGCCCTTCTTTGTACATCCTGACACATCACGGTGTCCAGAAAGAAACTTCGTCAGGTACTTTAGTTAGAGTCGTCTTTAACCCTACCGAAAGGGATCCTCATGGGATTAGCCTCAACGACACCCTTTTGAGTGGACCGAAACTTCAAGCGGATATCGGGCAAGTCATCACTCGTTTTCGAATTCCACAAATAGCTCTTACTTGCGACATTCGTCAGATGTTTCGAGCAATTTCCTTGCATCCAGATGACTGCAAATATCAACACATATTTTGGAGATTTTCACCAGAAGAACCTGTACGCGAATGGGAACATACGCGAGTCATTTTTGGATCTACAAGCAGTCCATATTTGGCTCAACGTACTATCATACAATTACTTGATGATGAAGGATCAAATTTTCCCTTAGCCGCTGAAGCCCTTAGGCATGGAACTTACATTGATGATATTTTGTGGGGAGCCGACGATGAATATAGTGCACTTGAACTTCGTAATCAGCTAATTAATCTTTTGCATTTAGGTGGATTTCAGTTAGGTAAATGGGCCAGCTCTCATCTATCGATCGTTAACGTTGGTGTTAATTTTTCACAGAAATTACCCGACTCGTCTTCCTCTTTGAAAGTCTTAGGAATTTCTTGGAATCCTAGAAAAGACGTTTTCCACTACGTCATCAATGCTTCGAGCGAAACCCCCTCGAAAAGAGGCATTTTATCTCGCATCGCTCGAACTTATGATGTAAATGGTTACCTCAGCCCCTTTGTCTTTTCTCTAAAAATTCCTTTGCAGCAATTGTGGTTGCTCAAAATTGATTGGGACGCCTCTTTGCCGCCTGTGATTGTCAATAAATGGAACTGTATTTTGCACAAACTTTCGTTGTTGGAAAATATATCCATCCCTCGTTGTATTTTCCCCCCTTCCTTTTTGAATGCTCGTCTTATCGGTTTCTCAGATGCCAGTACGCATGGAATGGCGGCTGTCATCTATCTTCGTGTTGAACTTTCTAATTCAATTCTTGTTAATTTGTTGGTTGCCAAAACTCGTGTGGCGCCGCTCAAGACTTGGACAATTCCACGGCTGGAACTAGGTGCAGCATGGTTACTGTCAAAACTTCTTCGTCAAATCAAGCCTTCGTTTGATGCTCTTCGAATGGATACAACAATTTGTTTTACAGATTCTACGACAACGCTCGCATGGATTAATACACTACCTTATTTGTTAAAAACTTTCGTCGCAAACAGAGTGGCTCAAATTCATGAAAATTGCCCCGAGGCTCAATGGAGACATGTGCCAGGTACAGAAAACCCTGCCGACCCTGCGAGTCGAGGTTTGTTGCCGTCAGAATTAGTGGATTGCAGATTATGGTGGAAAGGTCCAGATTTTTTGTATAAATCGTTGGCAGATTGGCCAACACCGAAAGTTGACTTTCAATTAAATCTTCCAGAAATGAAGGAAACTTCAATTGTCTCCAATTTGTTGTCGATGGATATCACGCCATTCAACACTCTTTTTGATCGAATTTCTTCTCTGACAAAATTGCAACGCATCTTGGCGTATACTCTTCGTTTCACTCACAATGCCAGGGCAAGAAAACTCGATAAAAAACCTCTTTTAGGGCCTCTAACAGGACAGGAATATCGTGACGCCTTATTGCTTGCAGCTCGGCTCACACAGGCGCAGCATTTACGCAGCGATATTACACAATTAGATAAGGGATACTTGTGTTCTAAGAGATACAGAAATCTGTCGCCATTTCTTGATCCCCGCGGTCTCGTAATGGTGGGGGGTCGATTGAAAAACTCCCAGCTCGGCCGAAGTAGCCGACACCCTATCTTGGTCCCTTATGAAAGTCGGCTTGCGACTTTATTAGTCGATCATTTTCATTTGTATTCCTGCCACGGCGGTCCGCAGTTAATTCAAAGTTTGATTCACCGCAACTACTGGATTCCGTCGGCTAGGAAGCTCATTAGACAAAGAATATTTAGATGTCTCACCTGTTACCGATTTAAAGCCAACCCTATTCAGCAACCTATGGCGGATCTCCCTTCCTATAGAGTCGAACCCTCGAGAACTTTCACCCATACAGGTGTTGATTTTGCGGGACCCTTTTTACTAAAAGCATCGGTGCTGCGCACAAACCGCACGGTAAAGTGCTACTTAGCTCTCTTTGTTTGTATGGTAACCAAGGCTGTGCACTTAGAAGCTGTTACCAGTCTCACTACCGACGGATGTCTTGCGGCTCTGGATCGCTTTATAGCTCGACGTGGTTTACCTAATCATATCTATTCGGACCAGGGACGAAACTTCAGAGGAGCAGCTCGAGAAATCACGGAGATTTCACAGATGCTGGACGATTCTAACGAAGAAATAATTAATTATCTCGCCTCCCGAAATATTGAATGGACCTTTAACCCCCCTTATGCTCCAAATTTTGGTGGCATTTGGGAAGCTGGGGTGAAGTCTTTCAAGCATCATTTTCGACGCGTTGTGGGTAGTCAAGTTTTGACGTTAGAAGAATTTATCACTGTAATCACCAGAATTGAAGGAATTTTGAACTCACGCCCTTTGTGTCCTCTTTCAGCTTCGCCTGACGACGGATTTGATTACTTAACGCCCGGTCATTTTCTTATAGGTGGTCCTATCTTATCCCGTCCAGAATACGAAGTTTTGGATCTTAGCAAAAATCGTTTAAATCGTTGGCAAATGACAAGACATCTTATTCAGTCATTTTGGAAGAGGTGGAGCCGAGAATATCTCCATACTCAATTGTTTCGCCCTAAATGGGTGTCAAATCCTCCACATACGCTCTCAGAAGGCGATCTTGTTTTTTGGTTTTCTCCTGGAATGCTACCTACGCAGTGGCCGAAGGGACGAATTTCGCGTTTACTTCCGAGCGCCGACGGGATTGCGAGAGTAGCGAAGATAAAGACACCTACGGGTGAAGTTTTGCGGCCTGTCAATAAGATAGTGCCTTTACCGCCTAATTAGTTGATCGATTATTAATATTATGTAGTATCGATACCGCATATGTGTTCGTTTATTTATGTTTAAATTGTAATTTGCTCCGGAGAGCAAATCTCTCTTTTGTTTAGTTTCTTTACTCCGATTTCAAAATAGTCATTTTGGGTGGGGGGTATGTTCGGTGCTAAATTCAAAATCCGCGAAAGGATGCGCGAATAATGAGTGGTACATGCGTGAAACAAACGATACCGCGCCTGTCCGCTTTTTTTACCCCTATCCCAAAAAACTCACAGGACGTAGAAGAAGCGCCATATTAGACTCAGCAGTTGTTCTCGGCGAAACCGCATTTTTGTGAACATAGTGATTAGAAACAATAATTCTCTCGTACTGCCGCCGGCATTTATTTATTGTGCATCACTCCCGGGAGCCCACGTATTGAAGTGAAGGTGCATCCTTGGACTAACGGTGAGTTTCGTTTTCCTCATTTCCTTTCTACCTCGCCGTATTTGCCACTCAGCGCCGTAGATCATCCCCGTTAGGGCAAATTAAATTAAAAAATATACAGTCCACGAAGTTTTGCTGTCTACGGGTTTTTTGCTCACACATAAAGATTGTAATTTATTGTACGTTTGATAATGGCCTTTTAAAGGTTGAAACTATAGTCACGTAATAAAATCCTGTGTGTGATATCAACGAAGTGTATTTTCATTTAAAATTCCTGATTCAAGATGTATCACAAAGTGATGGCTTCAAGCATTAAACATATAAAAAGAAACTTGTCGTATGTAATGTTCTGTGGTGGTCTTATTTGGTTTTAATTATATCTTAAATGATTTGAATAAAAAAACATATACAAATTAAACGTGAAATTATTTTTCGCGTACTTTCCCAAAATTATCCCTAATAGTCCGACTGTCTTTAAACAGCCGGGTGTTGTAAAAGGGTATATCAAATTTGTACAGGCGTAATATTGTGGCGTAACGAATACCTGGAAAAAAATGGTGATGTGGCCATCATAGTACTTTCCCTATATTTTTCTCAAAAACTATGAGGTATACGCAAAAAGGTTATCCATAATAATGTGTTTACTTTTAAATTCTTTACAATTATTTGTTATATAAATTTTATGTAACTCTAATAGTTTATTAGCAATTGGCAAAAAATGTCAAAAATTTCAATTTTTATTATTTTTCTCGAAAGTTTTATGAAAAATATGTTTAAATATAACTTGTTCAGTTTATAATTCCCTTTTACTTTTGTTTGAAAAGTTTTGTCATATTTTTCATATTAAGAAAAGTATCGGAAAAAAACAAAAAACGGCCTCCAGTAAACAACCACTTCCGGTTTTTAAATGTTCACCAAAAGCTTTTCAGCTCCAGTTTTTAACGATAAAACCTTAAGTTTAAAGTTCCATCTCAATCGGACCATTCGTTTTTGAGATACAGCGCCCACAGACATTTTCTCGCACGAAAACAATACTTCCCCTATATATACTATATAGGGAAAGTAAAAATTAATACAGCTCTCTTGGGCGTAACACAAAAATTATGTACATTTTGCAAATCTTCTAAGAAAATATTACTAAATCTTCATCCTTACTACTTTTCTAAACTTATATTAAATATATACAATTATACAAATTAAACTCTCAATTAAATAAAACACTAGTTTGGCACTTTTTTCACTTGGTTTATTTTATAGCTAAATGTACATTTCGGTCACAAAGTGACCATTATCAATAGCAAACAGTTTGCTATTGATAATGGTACATTTCGGTCACAAATAGCAAACTGTTTGCTATTGATAATGGTCACTTTGTGACCGAAATGTAAATTTAGCTATAAAATAAACCAAGTGAAAAAAGTGCCAAACTAGTGTTTTATTTAAAATAAATATTTTCACGAACTCATAAAACTCACTGATAAACTCTCAATGTATGTAATACGAACTTTACTCATTTAAAAACTAGTTTAATTTAAGAATCTGATTAAAATAAGTACAAACAAGTGGGCGCTGATGTAAAAAAATATCAAAATTATGTTGCCCGAAAATAATTATATAAATAACCCCAATACTTCCTACCCAGTTGACGGCGTCCTATGCGGAATGCAAATCCTGGCACCACTAAAAGCAGAGGCAGGCATTAAACATATATATATATATATACAGGGTGTCCCGTTAATGTGGGGAAATGGCTGGACCATAGATTCTTGAGTTCAAAATATGACGATTTAACGCAACTTATCTATATCCAAAAATTTAAGGTTAAGCCGGAATTTGGCTTCAAAGTTTCAAATTTTTTTATTTCTTTTGTTTATAACAATTGAACGCTTTATTTGATTTTAATGAAATTTATTAGTAATAAGTACCATAATATCATACATCATTTTAGTTATTTTGGCCATTCATGATTGACAGGAAGTATAAAAAACAGTAGTACCACCACTTAAAAACTAAAATATTTTTTTATTGGTGCATCCAATAAAATCCAAAAAAATCTACTTAAAAGGGCATTAGATTTAAAAACTTGTTTGACTCTTACTTATTTTTGATATCTGGTACGGTTTTTGCACAAAAAATAAAATATGAATATAGTATACACATTATGCACTCATTAATAAGTAAATAAACTTACTCAATTGAATAAAAATTAAATAATATCAATTAATAAAATAAATCAAAACAACATCTAACACTTTTCAAACAATTTTCTTTGCAAAATCCTAATACAAACGAGATATCTCTTTGTTCCAAATATGAATATTTATGAACTATAATAAAGTTAAAAATTAATTGTTAAAAGACACTAAATAATTATTATTATACATAATTTACTTTTTTAAACAAAGACGGCCACGAAAAACATTTATTTTCGATTCGATGAAAAACTAGATTTTGTTTTTACTAGATAAAAAATATATATTTTATTTTTTTGTGGGAAAACCGTAAAAGATATCAAATATTATTAAGAAATGAAAAAGTTTTTAAATTAAATGGTCTTTCAAGTAGTATTTTTTTAGTTTTTATTGGATCCACCAATAAAAAAAATATTTTAGTTTTTAAATGGTGGTACTACTGTTTCTTATACTTCTTGTTAACGAATAATAGTCATAATAACTGAGATGATGTATTATATTATGGTAGTTATTAAAAATAAATTTCATTCAAATCAAATAAAGCGTTCAATTGTTATAAACAAAAGAAATAAAAAATTTTGAAACTTTGAAGCCAAATTCCGGCTTAACCTTAAATTTTTGGATATAGAATAAGTTGCGTTAAATCGTCATATTACCTCAGGAATCTATGGTCCAGCCATTTCCCCGCATTAACGGGACACCCTGTATATATATATATATATATATATATATATATATATATATATATATATACAGGTGAGTTTTTTTCGATGTTCTCTATGGGGATCTCGGAAACTATAAGAGATAGAGAAACGGTTAAATGGGGAAAGAAGTGTAGATTTACGACACGAATAAAATTCCACTTTCAAAGTTTTCAAAAAAGTCAAGGGTAACTAGATATTTTGAAAAAAGTAAAAAGTGTCAATTTTTTCAAATCAATATATATCGGTTGTTATAACAGATAGAAAAAAACTGTAAAAGACAAAGTTTTAGATAATTTTATGTAGATTAATAAAAATAGGCACTATTTCCGAGATATGATGCAAACTTACATTTTTTTGGCTATGGCCTCATTCAAAAGGTATTTTTTTTTCTCTTTAATCCAATATGACATACGATATAGTTATTTCTAAAAATAAGTGAGTTATAGTCATTTTAAATTTGATTATAAGTAAAAATGGGTAGCCATGAAAAATATTAACGTAAAACAAGTGCAGTTGTTTATAATAATAGCAATATTGTAATTATTAGTTCTACAAAGTTAAATAAAAATGAAAACCAGCATAAGAATAATAATTTTGTAATTATCAAATGGCCTTTTGTATGTGGTATAAACCCATTTGTCAAGAGGATAATACGTTTCTTACAAAAATATTATGAACAGATGAATCGCGATTCACTAATTGTGGTATTTTTAATCGCCACAATGAACATAGATGAACTTAAGAGAATCCACGAGAAGTTACACAGAGAAAACTACAAATTAAATTTGAGCTTAATCCATGGTGTGTTTGGATTAATTTTTCTCGATCCATATATTTTTGAAAGCTCACTAAGTGAAAATGATTACTTTCATTTTCTTCAGAAAACATTTGAATATACGCTCGATTGTTTAAATTTATCATTACAAGCAGGATTAAAATGGTTCCAATATGACGGTGCTCTACCTCATAACATGTTGGCTTTACAAATTATTTAAATGATGCTTTTC